>CAJQZJ010031925.1:4709208-4745219 GCA_907164525.1 Lophiomys imhausi | reverse complement strand
AAAGCAACTTAATTTAAGAGAGAATTTATTATATCATATACAGTTAAGAGCTCGAAGCCAATAACATCCACAATCAAAAAGAGAGACAAATATGCTCAGCTGTGCTCACTTGTTCGTGCTGTACTTGATACGCGTTCTTATACAGTTCTGTTTCCTTTGTGTAGGGAACAGTGGCATCCACAGTGTTCTGTGTCTTATCAAATCAGCCAACTTAATAAACCCCCAAAGACCTTCGCATAGGCCAACAAAATGTAGAACATCCTTCTTAGAAGGTGATTCTATGTTTTATCAAGTTGACAATTAAAGCTAATTATCATAGCACGTAAGTAGAATGACTGATAAAAGTTGCAGGTTATCTCAGTATGTGGAGACACAAAAGACTTCGAAAACTTTCTTGGTGGTGGGATTCATGATAAAGAACTGAATAAGCTAAGAATAAGGGATCATATTTAACATAATAAATACTAAGTATAATAAATGTATACTCAAATAGTGTACTGAATGGGAAAAGGGGGATTGAAAGAATATCATTTATATTAAGATACAATATAGTGCTTATGATTTTAGAGAAAATGATGAGGTAAGATTTTGAAAGAGGGATTAGAAATACGGGCAGAGTCAAATTATCCTTGTGTATATAGCATTTTATACTTAGAAGATCCAGGCTCTTAACATTAATAAATACATTAATGAAAATAATAAGATACAAGCAACCAGACAGACAAGAAGGTAAGGAAACTTTTAGTCCTTTATTGCAATAGTACAACTTAAGAGAGTAAATCAAAGAAAGCTTCCATTCCAAAATGTTATATCTACACCCACAGGGCATGCTCAGTATGAGAATTGGGTCTTGAATTGTTTATTTATTTATTTTGTTGTTGTGGTGGTGGTGGGGGTAAAATGCTAAGACCCAAAACAACTAAAAGAAATGTTTATTTTGTCTTCGGTTTCCAGAGGACTAGTAGCCATAATGTAAGGGAAAGAGAATGCATGGAATGATATCATGAATGCATGGTAGGAGTTGGCTTGTCACATTTCACTAAAATATAGGAAGCAAAGCAAGACCATAAAGTGGAGTGAGGCTATATACCCTCAAATCCTTTTCACCATGACATGCTTCCTCCAGTAAGGCTACACATTAGAAAGGGTCCATGAATCCTCCAAAACAGCACCATTAACCAAGTCCACATGTTCTAAAAGGAGGGTATGAGGATATTTCTCATTGAAAACGTCACAGTTTTCTTCCCATTGTTGAAGGAGCTCGTATTCCCACAGGGTTCCTTCAAGTGTATATGGAACCTGGGTGAAAGCAAGGAAGGATTGCAGTGTGGGGGGAAGTATTAGGATAGGTAAAGCTTATAGATGGAAAAGGTGTCTTTTAATGGATTGTGAATCTATGAGAGAAATCATTAGAAACTATGTAACACTGACATCAACAGTACGGTTGAGATGCCAAGTTTGCCCCTAAAGCTGGCAAGATAAAGCCCTTGTAGTGACTTATACTAAGTCTGACAAAATTACATATCAGTATTGAGGCCAAGAGCTGTACACCACAATTGAAACTAGGGATATTAAAGACTAAAGAAGCAACAGGAGAGATATCCTGCAGGAAAAAAAACATGAACAAGCTATTAAAAAGCCAGTAAGGAGGTAGAAGAAATCATTTGAAAGATATTAGATGATGAAATCAGAACAGCATTGAAGCAGATACAGCCTTGGCAACCCTGGTGAGGATTCTGGCTTTGGAATTGAAAATGATTGGATGATTTTGATAAGGTGGATGGCAGGAATTAAGTTTTTCAAAATGTATTTAGTGTGCTAAGTACTGCAGATCACAGGGCAGAAGAGGAGATCGTAGTAAATAGTAAAGTGAAATGATTCAGGAAGATAATGGGTGGGTGGTCAATTGAATTGGTTTGATGAAGTCCCGTCAGTGGAAGGCGATGGAATTCAACAACTTGAAGAGAGAAATGAAATTTTTGTTTATAGATTCTATGCTGGGTGTGATGAAAAGAAGTTACAGGTCATACTGAGAAGTGTTTTTCTTGGGTAACCAAGATATTGAAGTGGTTAGTTACATCAATGAGGAAAATTGCTGGGAATCAAATGTATGTGCATACACTAAAAATCTATAATCTTTTTCTAACTGTTAGATATCTCATTGTAACTTAATGGTTATATGATAGTCTACCATGCAGCAAAGTGACTCCATAGGATGATATAAATCTAGGCATTTTCAGTTTATGGTTGAAACTTAAAGCAATTAAATTAATAAGAATACATATTACGTGAGCATAGAGAATGAAGGGATTCAAAGATTGAGTGAACTATGGTGCACACATGTACAATATGAAAAGGTCAGGAGAAAACGGGTAAATAAAGAGACTGATACAGGCCTGAAGACATCTGTGGAAGGTATGTTCCACAAATGGGTGTGGTATCTTCAGTGACTGAAAATCACATGAAGTAAAGAGAGAGAGAGAGAGAGAGAGAGAGAGAGAGAGAGAGAGAGGAGAGAGAGAATTGGAAGAGAGGGATGTATGGAAGAAGAGAAAGAAACAAGCAAATAAACAATGAAGCTAAGAGAGGGAAGAAATCCATGCTTGAGAGACAGGACAGGAAATACAGTGCTTGCTGTATGATCATAAGGACCAATATTCAATCCCCAGAACTCATTAAATAAGCTCCAACAACCAAAACTCCAGCAGGCGGCAGTGGGAGATGATTGTAACCCCAATGCAAGAGAGGCAGAGAAAAATGAATCCTCTGAAGCTAGCCAATAAGCTAACCAGTAAGCCGAGCTTACTTGACAATTCCAAGTCAGTGAGACAACATGCCTCATATCAATAAACAAACAAACAAACAAATAAATAAAGCCTGAAGAAGGACACTCAACATTTCTATTTCCATCTGTAGTCCATATGTACATGAATACAACTGCACACACACACACACCACACACAGAGTTTTACACAAACCCGGACCTTCACAGAGAAATAATTTAAAGAGATCAATCATCTCATGTGTTGCCTAGAGGTCAGTGTGACATGCCTGAGAACAGTTTACTGTGTTAGGAAGACATCTGATCACAGTAGACTCAGTCTCTGTGCTCTAGTATGTAGTCGATTCTTCTGCATTGAACATGATCACTGACAACTTGATTGAAGTAATCTGCATAAAATGGTCATTAGCATTCCCCTTCATCACCTCACAGAGAGAGGAATATGTAACATTCACTAGGCTCATGTGGCCATCCTTCTGCCTACCAACATTTCCCCTCCCCTTCTTCTCAGAGAAGGAACACCCCCACCAACCTACCCTGGCACTTTATGTTGCATCAGAACTAACTGCATTCTCTTCCGCTGGAGCTGAACAATGCAGCCAAGCTTGAGGAAAGTTATCTGACTGGAGGCAACAGAAGTACTTTCTGCACATGGCACTCTATTGTTGTAACTGACCAAAAGTATCCCGGAGGGCTTCCATGTGGTACACATGCCCCTCTATGTAAGCTCGATTAGCACATTGGTTCACCAAGATTCTCTGGATGGAATCTTCTCTTTGGTCTGTCATCATCCTTTCATTCTATGGTGAAAAATAATTCTTTACATCTGCCCCAGAAAGTCTGAAGACATGAAAAGACCAGTTGGGGCTTAGATCAGAACACATGTTTAACAGTATTTTTCCAAAAACATAAACACAGAAATTCACATACTGTAAGATACAGTGAGGTGTCTCCTATGTTTTCCTGTCTTTTGTGTGTTGAAGATAATTAAGTGGATTTTTAAAGTGATGCTTGGAAAAAAAATGAACTGGAAGAGCTAGAAAAAAAAAAAAAGAAGTAAACACTCCCAAGAGGAGCACACAGCAGAAAATCATCAAATTCAGGGCTGAAATCAGCAACTTAGAAACCAAAAGAACAATCAAAGAATCAACGAAATCAAGAATTGGTTCTTTGAGAAAATCAACAAAATAGACAAACCCTTGGCCAAACTAACTAAAGGCAGAGGGAAAAACCCAAATCAACAAAATCAAAAATGAGAAGGGAGAAATAACAACAGACATCAAAGAAATCCAAAGAATCATACTTCAAAACCCTGTATTCCACAAAATTTGCAAACCTAAGTGAAATGGACAACTTTCTTGATAGATTCCACCTACCAAAGTGAAATCAAGATCAGATTCACAAATTAAACTCTGCTATAACCCTTAAGGAAATAGAAGCACTCATTAAAAGTCTTCCAACCAAGAAACTCACAGGGCCAGTTGGTTTCAGCACAGAATTCTGCCAGACCTTCAAAGAAGAGCTAATACCAATACTTGTCAAACTCTTCCACAAAATAGAAACAGAAGGAACACTGCCAAACTCATTTTATGAGGCCACAGTCACCCTGATACCTAAACCACACAAAGACCCAACAAAGAAAGAGAATTTCAGACCAATTTCCTTCATGAGCATAGATGCTAAAATACTCAACAAAGTACTTGCAAACTAAATCCAAGAACACATCAAAAGTATCATGCATCATGATCAAGTAGGCTCCATCCCAGGAATGCAGGTCTGGTTCAACATATAAAAATCTGTTAACAAAGTCCACCATATAAACAAGTTGAAAGAAAAAAAAAAACACATGATCATCTTCTTTGATGCTGAAAAGCATTTGACAAATTCCAACATCCCTACATGCTAAAAGTCTTGGAGAGAACTGTCATACAAGGAACATACCTAGAAATAATAAAGGCAATATACAGCAAACTGGTAGCCAACATCAAAGTAAATGGAGAGAAACTTAAAGCAAATCCCCTAAAATCAGGGACAAGGCAAGGATGCCCACTCTCCCCATACCTCTTCAATATAGTACTTGAAGTTCTATCCAGAGCAATATACAACTAAAGGAGATAAAGGGGATACAAATCAGAAAGGAAGAAGTCAAATTATCACTATTTGCAGATAATATGATATAAGTGACTCCAAAAATTCCACCAGAGAAACACTACTGCTGATACTTTTTCAGCAAGGTGGTTGGATACAAAATTAACTCAACAACAACAAAAAACAGTAGCCCTTCTTTACACAAATAGATAAATGGACTAAGAAAGAAATTAGGGAAACAACACCCTTCACAAATAGCCAAAAATAATATAAAATACCTGGGGGTAACTCTAACCAAGAAAGTGATAGACCTGTACAACAAGAACTTCAAGTCCTTGAAAGAAATTGAAGAGGATATAAGAAGATGGAAATATCTCCCATATTTGTTCTGTACAACAAGGAAAGAATATTCAAAGCTGTAAGAAAAAAAGGTCAAGTAACATGTAATGGCAGACCCAATAGAATTATACTTGACTTCTCCTCAGAATCTCTAAAAGCCAAAAGGGCCTGAGTAGTCATCCTACAAGGCCTAACATAAAATAGGTGCCAGCCCAGACTACTATACCCAGCAAAACTTTTTATCACCATAGACAGAGAAAACAAGATACTCCAGGACAAAACCAAATTTAAACAATATCTATCCACAAATCCAGCTCTACAGAAGATCCTGAAGGAAGATTCCAACGCAGAGAAAATAGCTGCACCCAAGGAAACACAGGAAACAAAACAAAACAAAAAAATCCACTGCAGCTAAACCAAAAGAAGCACACAAACACACAACAACCACCTACATAAAATAACAGGAAAAACAACCTTTGGTCATTAATATCTCTCAACATCAATGGAATCAACTCTCCAATAAGAAGACATAAACTTACAGATCCATAAACAAGATCTATCATTTTGCTGCATTCAAGAAACACACCTCACTAACAGAGAACAACTCTACCTCATAGTAAAGGGCTGGAAAAAGGTTTTCCAAGAAAATGGTCCCAGGAAGCAAGCTGGAGTTGCCATCATAATATCAAATAAAATAAACTTACAACAGAAATTAATCAGAAAAGATAGGGAAGGACACTATATACCAGTCAAAGGAAAAATATATCTAAAACTCTTATAAAGCTTAAAGCACACATTGATCCCCACACATTAATAGTGGGAGACTTCAACACCCCACTCACACCAATGGACAAGTCATTGTGGCAGAAGCCAAACAGAGAAATAATGAGACTAACAGAGGTCATGAATCAAAAGGACCTAACAGATATCTGCAGAATATTTCACCCAAATACAAAAGAATATACCTTCTTTTCAGCACCTCATGGAACATTCTCCAAAATTGATCATAAAGTCAGACACAAAGCAAGCCTCAACAGATACAAGAAAATTGAAATAACCCCATTGTATCTTATCAGACCACCATGAATTAAAACTGGATTTCAATAAAAACAGAAATAACAAAAAGCCTACATATTCATGGAAACTGAACAACTCTCTACTCAGTGACCACTGGCTCAGGGAAGAAATAAAGAAGGAAATCAAAGACTTCCTAGAATCCAACGAAAATGAAGACACAACATACCCAAACCTATGGGACACAATGAAAGCAGTGTTATGAGAAAAGTTCATAGCACTAAGTGCCTTCAAAAAGAAAATTGTGACAACTCATAGAAGCAACTTAAGAGCAGAACTGGAAATGTTAGAAAAAAAAAAGAAGCAAATACTCCTAACAGGAGCAGACAGCAGAATATTATCAAATGCAGGGCTGAAATCAACAACTTAGAAACAAAAAGAACAATATAAAGAATCAATGAAACCAAGAGTTGGTTCTTTGAGAAAGTCAACTCAATAGAAAAATTCTTAGCCAAACTAACAAAAAGCTAGAGGGAAAATACCCAAATCAACAAAATCAGGAATGAAAAGGGAGAAATAACAACAGACATCAAGAAAATCCAAAGACTATTTAGGTCTTACTTCAAAAATCTGTACTCCTCAAAATTTGAAAACCTAAACAAAATGGACAATTTTCTTAATAGATTCCACCTATGAATGTTAAATCAAGACCAGAATAACAAATTAAACAGTGCTATAACCCCCAAGGAAATATAAACAGTCATTAAAGGTCTCCCAACAAAAAAAAATCCCAGGGCCAGATGGTTTCAACACAGAATTCTACCAGACCTAAAAAGAAGAGCTAATACCAAAATTCTTCAAACTCTTCCACAAAATAGAATTAGAGTGAACACTTCCAAACTCATTCTATGAGGCCACAGTCACCCTGATACCTAAACCACACAAAGAACCAACAAAGAAAGACAATTTCAAACCAATTTCCCTCATGAACATAGTCGCAAAAATACTTAATAAAGTACTTGCAAACTGAATCTAAGAACACATCAAAAAAGCATCATATACCATGATCAATTAGGCTTCATTCTAGGAATGCAGGTGAGTTTCAACATACGAAAATCCATCATTGTAAGTCACCATATAAAGAAGCTTAAAGAAAAAACATGTATTTGGCTAAAGTGGTATTGACCATTGTTTATTGTGCAAAAATAAGATTGCATTGGATTACACTGGTATTGATCTTTGTATATTGATACAAAATTAAGATTATAGTTGGCCACAATGGTATTGACCCTTGTATATGGACGTAATATTAAGATTGTATTGGACTACATAGGCATTGATCTTTGTATATTGATACATAATTAAGAGTATATTTAACCACAATTGAATAGATCTTTGTATATTGATACAAAATTAAAGGTAACGCTCCCTAATGGTATCATACCTAGAGATACTTAAAAATAAAATGTGAAGCTCTGGCCTCTTAATACCAACTGTCTAAAACGGTCTAGGATAGTTAAGTAAAACAAACTCCTAGTCATGCAAACATGTCACTTTGTTAGCTACTATGACAGTCTATCACAGATATTCTCTAAACTACCCAGTAATCAAGTTGCTAAGAGACAAGCAACATTTGCTTATCTAAATACAAGAGATGGATAGGGCATCTTCAAACACCCCAAGAGATCTGCAGAATATGGCATTCAAAGATGTTATCTTAAATTAAGATTTTCTTTTTTTTGATATCGAGACATATCAGCTCCTGACAGCACCCCCTATTCTACTCCAAGTAGAAGATAAGCATCTAAGAAGATGGTTGAATTAGTGGCAAGCCTATCTCTTGGCATGAAAAAACCCCTTGCTCCAACTGCAGACAGACTGCTGTCCAAAAAGGACAAAACTTGGTAGCAGGGAAGTCGACAGCCTAACTCTGCCAAGACAGGGTAGGTAAGTCCTTCATAATCCCTGCTCTACAACAAATGTCTGTCAGAGAAACAGGACCCAAAGGCTGAAGATTGATGCAGGAATGTATGGAGAGAAAATGGGAACTGTCCAGGCAGTCACTGGTATGTCTTTTCTTAGTTTTGGAAGCTGCAGGCCCTGCACTTCCTATAAAAGCAGATATATTTATCCCTCTCAGGTCTCTGAGGTGGTTGAAGAATAGACAGCTAGAGTCTCATAGTTAAATTTTGAGCTGTTTAGGAATCAAGAGGGTGTTATAGATCTAAGAAGATACTCTTAAAAGTGTGTTGCAAGTTAGTATGAATGTTGAGTCAGATATAGACCTTTAAACTCATGGAGATGGTTAGATAGTAGAATGTTAAAGTCAGGGGCCAAATATGTATAAACTGGACATTGGGAAGATATACTGGGCCATTTAACTCTCATAAATGTGGCATATTTATATCTGTTGTTTTGTATAGTATTCACTGTTATAAGAGAAGGAATCATCTGTTGGACTGAAAGGGGAAACTTCTGGGGGGAAGAGGGTGGAAGGGCGGGATAGGAATGGGGAATAGGGAGGGGTTTGTGACTGAGATGTAACTTGAAAAAAAATAAAGTATTTAAAAAAAAACACATGCTCATCTCACTAGATGTTGAAAAAGCATTTGACAAAATCCAACACCCCTTCATGCAAAGTACTGGAGAGAGATGGCGTACAAAGACCATACCTAGAAATAATAAAGACAATATACAGTAAGCCAGTAGTCATCATTAAATTAAATGGAGAGAAACTTAAGGTATTTCCTCTAAAATCAGTGACAAGGCAAGGCCGAGTACTCTCGCCATATCTCTTCAACATAGCATTTGAATTTCTAGCTAGAGCAATAACTAAAGGAGATCAAGGGTATACAAATTGGAGAGGAAGTTAAAGTATCTCTGTTTGCAGACGATATTATAGTATACGTAAAAGAACCCAAAAATTCCACCAGAGAATTACTACTACAATTGATAAACACTTCAACAAGGTGACTGGATACAAAATTAACTAAAAAAAATCAGTAGCCCTTCTTTATTAAAAAGTAGTGAGTTGAGAAAGAAATCAGGGAAATAACACCCTTCACAATAGCCACAAACAATATAAAAACACCTGGGGGTAACTCTAAACAAGCAAGTGAAAACTTGTACAATAAGAACTTCAAGTCCTTGAAGAAAGAAATTGAGGAAGACATCAGAATATGGAAAGATCTCCCATGCTCATGGATAGGTAGGATCAACATAATGAAAATGGCCATTCTACCAAAAGCAATATACAGATTCAATGTAATTCCTATCAAAATACCAACACAATTTTTTACAGACCTCAAAAGAACAAGTCTCAACTTCATATCAGATAACAAAAACCCAGAATAGCTAAATCAATCCTGTATAATAAAAACATATCTGGAGGTATCACCATCCCAGATTTCAAGCTGTACTACAGAGCAATAGTAATAAAAACAGCATGGTACTGGTATAGAAACAGACCAGTTGACCAATGGAATATAATTGAAGACCCCAGAAATAAACCCACACACCATTCAAAGAAGCCAAAATCATACAATTGAAAAAGGACAGCATCTTCAGCAAATGGTGCTGGTCTAACTAGATGTCAACATGTGGAAGAATGCAAATAGACCCATATTTATCACTTTGCACAAAACTTATATCCGAGTAGATCAAAGACCCTAACATAAAGCCCAACACATTAAATCTAATAGAAGAGAAAGTGAGGAAAAGTCTTGAACTCATTGGCACAAGTTACAACTTCCTGAACAGAATAGCAATAGCTCCAGGCTCTAAGACCACCAATCAATAAGTGGGACTTCATAAAACTCAAAAGCTTCTGTAAGGCACAGGATACTGTTATTAGAATAAAACAGCAACCTACAGATTGGGAAAAGATCTTTACCAACCCCACATCTGACAGAGGACTAATATCCAAAATTTATAAAGAACTCAAGAAATTAAACACCAACAAACCAAATAATCCAACCAAAAATGGGGAACAGAGCTAAGCAAAGAATTCACCAAAAAAAAGAATTTCTAATGGCTTAGAGACACTGGAAATGCTCAACATCCTTAATCATCAGAGAAATGCAACTCAAGACAACTCTGAGATTCCATCTCACACCTGTCAGAATGGCTAAGATCAAAAACTCAAATGACCCTTTTTTTTAAGTTTAAGGTATATCTTATTTCCCCCTCCAGTTTCCCCTTTCAGTCCAACAAATGGCTCTTTCTCTTACAATAATAAATACAATACAAAACAACAGAGGTAATTAGGCCACAGTTATGAGGGTTATATGGCTTAGCATACATTCCCAATGGCCAGTCCATATGTATTTGGCACCTGACTTCAACATTCTACTATCTAACCATCTCCATGAGTTTAAAGTTCTATATCTAACTCAACATTCATACCAACTTGCAACAAAAGGGAAGAGGATGGGGGTTTGAGGGTGGGAGGGTGGGACTGGAGGGGGGAATAGGGAGGGGACTGTGATTGAGATGTAGCTTGAAGAAATAAAAAATAAAGGAAAAAAAAGTTCTGTACTTAACTCAATTTCCATCCTAACTTGCATTGCCAACTTGAAAACATCTTCTTAGACCTAGAGCATCCTTTTAATTCCTAAACAACTTAAAACTTAACCAGGAGACTATAACTATCTAGTCTTCAACCACATCAGAGACCTGAGAAGGATAGATATATCTGAATAAACAGGAACTACAAAGCCAGCAGGTTCGAAAACTAAGAAATGACAGACAACTGGGTGACTGGACAGTCCCCAATTTTTCTCTATAATGTTGGAGCATCTATCTTCAGTCTTTTAGCCCAGTATCTCTGACAGACATTAATTGTAAAGCAGGAATTATGAAAGAACTTGCCTACCCTGTCTTGGCAGAGAAGAATCACTTTTTTTTAAAACACAATGGAATACTACTCAGCCATCAGGAACAATGAAATCATGCAATTTGCAGACAAATGGATAGAACTAGAGAAGCTCATCCTGAGTGAGCTAACCCAGACTCAGAAGGATGTACATGGCATCTATTCACTTATAGTCAGATTTTAGCCATATAGTACAGGTTAACTATACTACAACCAATGCACCAAAGGGATCAGGAACATAGATTTTGTTTCCTGGCAATGAGACACTTTGCCCTACTGGTGCTGCCTTTTAGGCCCCCAGTGTATGAGGAGGCTCTTGACCATCATATGACTGCTGAGCTGGGGTGGGAGACTGTTATGTAGGGACACTCCACTCCAGAGGAGTGGGATGGAAGTAATAGGGGGTAGAGGGTGGGAGGGCGGAACTGGGAGGGGTGGAAAGAGGACACTGTGATGGAGATGTAACCTGAGGTAATAAATAAACATAAAAAAATTGGAAAAAAAACTCAAATGACAGCACATGCTGGTGTGGAGAACGGGAAACACTCCTCCATTGCTGGTGGGAGTACAAAGTTGTACAACCTCTGGAAATCAGTCTGGCAATATCTTAGAAAACTTGGAATAGCTCTCCCTCAAGACCCAGCCATACCATTCCTGAATATACATCCAAATGATTCCTCACCGAATCACAGGGACATCTCCTCAACTATGTTCATAGCAGCTTTATTTACAATAGCTAGAAATTGGAAACAATCCAGATGTCCCTCAACGGACGAATGATAAAAAAGCTGTGGTATATTTCACAATGGAATACTACTCAGCCACCAGAAACAAGGAAATCATGCAATTTGAAGCCAAATGGATGGAACTAGAAAAGCTCCTCCTGAGTGAGCTAACCCAGACCCAAAAAGATGCACATGGCATCTACTCGCTTACAACTGGATTTTAGCCATATAGTACAGGATAACTATACTACAACCAACAGACTGAAAGGAACAGGAATATACGCTTTATTACTTGTTAGTGGAACACTTTGCTCTAGTGGACCTGCCATGTAGGCCCCCAGTGCAAGTGGAAGCTCTTAGCCCTCATATGAATGCCGAACTGAAGGGGGCTGATATGTATGACACACCACCCTGGAAGAGTGGGATAGGTGGGAGAAGGAAGAGAGGGTGGGAAGGTAGGAGTGGGAGGGGTGGAGGGAGGGGACTGTGATGGAACTGTAAACTGAAGTAATAAATAAACATTTTTAAAAAGCAAAAAAATATTGTAAAGGAGACAGAAGAGAGGAAAGTACACATGTAGGGAGGCTTCCATCCAGCTAAATGCAGGTCTAGACTAGCCCTAGCCTGTAGCTGCCCAGCTGAATGCAGCTAGAGAAAAATTCAGTTCTTCACTTTCTTTAGTTTATTTTACTTACAATGCATTGCCACTGTTCTTTGAAAAAAATTTAGTGTTAACACATATTCTTAGGAAAGTGTGTTCGCCAAGTTGGAATCATATACAGAAGACTCTTGAAATCTTCTCCCATCAGACCTTTTTTTAAACACACAATATGCTTATTGACTTGTCCTGGTATCCTTAGTATTTCTGTTTCACTGAGAAGGTAAACAATCAGAAACCAGATGGCTACTACCAGGTCTCATTACCATGAACATTCCCACACTGGTCTCTTTGCCTTCAAAGTTTACTTGTCTCCTACAAGTTCAGAATAATAGCCTTTGCTTCCAAGGACAATGCCTCACCCTATTTGTGCCCATATCCACCTCTGTTACACTGAGCTTTTTTCTTTCTTTTTTTTTTTAACGTGTATTTATTACTTCATTGCATCTTCATTGCCAGCCCCTCCTACCACTCCCTCTCCGCCCCTCCATCCCACACTCTAACCCCTCTCCCTCCATTCCCATGCCTCTGGTGTGAGAGATCTCCATGTATCAGCCCCCTTCAGTTCGTTGTCACATGAGGTCTAAGAGCTTTCTCTTGCACAGGGGGCATACATGGGAGTTCCACTAGGGTGGAGTGTCCCACTAACAGGTAACCAAGTCCATGTCCCTGCTCTTTTGGGTCTATTGATTGTAGGATGGCTATCCTGTACTGTATGGCCAAAATCCAGTTATAAGTGAATATATGCCATGTGTATATTTCTGAGTCTGAGTTAGCTCAGTCATGATGAGCTTTCCTAATTCCATCCATTTGTTTGCAAATTGGATGATTTCCTTGTTTCTGATAGCTGATTAGTATTCCATTGTGTAAATGTACCAGTTTTTTTTTTAATCTATTCTTTGGTTGAAGGATATCTAGGTTGTTTCCAGTTTCTAACTATTACAAATAAAGCTGCTATAAACATAATTGAGGAGATGTCCTTGTGAATTGGTAACGAATCTTTTGGATATTTGCCTAGAAGTGATATGGCTGAGTCTTGAGGCAGAGCAATGCCAAGTTTTCTAAGATATAGACAGACTGATTTCCATAGTGCTTGTACAAGTTTGCATTCCCACCAGCAATGTGGGAGTGTTCCTCTTTTTCTGCAACCTCACCAGAATGTTCTATATTTTGAGATTTTGGTCTTGGCTATTCTGACAGGAGTGAGACGGAATCTCAGAGTTGTCTTGAGTTGCATTTCTCTGATGATTAAGGATGTTGAGCATTTCTTCAAGTGTCTCTTGGCAATTTTAGATTCCTCTTTTGTGAATTGTTTGTTTAGCTCTGTACCACAGTTTTTGATTGGGTTACTTGGTTTGTTGGTGTTTAATTTCTTGAGTTCTTTATAAAGTTTGGGTATTAGTCCTCTGTCAGATGTAGGGTTGGTGAAATTCATTTCCCAATCTGTAGGCTGCCGTTTTGTTTTAATGACAGTGTTCTTTGCCTTACAGAGCTTTTCAGTTTCACAAGGACCCATTTATTGATTGTTGGTCTTAGGGCCTGAGCTATTGCTGTTCTGTTCAGGAAGTTGTCACCTATGCCAATAAGTTCCAGGCTTTTCCCCCTTTCTCTTCTATTAGATTTAGTGTGTCTGGTTTTATGTTAAAGTCTTTGATCCATTTGCACTTAAGTTTTGTGCAAGGTGATAAAAATGGGTCTATTTGCATTCTTTTTACATGTTGACATCCAGTTAGACCAGCACCTTTTGTTGAAGATGCTGTCCTTTTTCATTGTATGGATTGGCTTCTTTGTCAAAAAGTAAGTGACCATAGGTGCATGGGTTTATTTCTGGGTCTTCAATTCAATTCTAGTTTGGGATTTAATTATTATGTGATGAGATGAATTTCTTTTCTGGTCTAATCTATTTGGCATTCTGTATGCCTGTTGGAATTTTACTTACATATCTTTCTTTAGGTTTGGGGAATTTTCTTCTCTGATTTGTTGAAAATATTTCCTGGACCTTGGAGTTTGGAGTCTTCTTTTTCATCTATGCCTATAACTCTTAGGTTCCATCTTTTCACTGAGTATCTGATTTCTTTCATGCTGTGGATGAATAATTTTTTAGATCTTTCATTGTACTGATTTCTTCAATCGAGTCTTCCATGCTTGAGAGTCTGTCTTCAATCTCTTGTATTACCCTTAATTTTGTATCAATATACAGAGATCAATACCAATGTGGCCAAATATAATCTTAATTTTGTATCAATATACAAAGATCAATACCTATGTAGCCCATACAATCTTAATTTTGCATCAGTATACAAGAGTCAATACCATTGTGGCCAAATATAATCTTAATTTTGTATCAATATACAAAGATCAACACTGATATAGTCCAATACAATCTTAATTTTGCATTAATATACAATGATCAATACCAATTTAGCCAAATATAATATTAATTTTGTATCAATATGCAAAGGTATAAGGGCATATTCAATAATCTGTCCTTTTTTCTTGATCTTTCCTACACTATGTCTATGTCCCATTTTTTCTCAAGTGTGTTCACTCCTACATAGGATAGAAAGAAGGATACAGAAAAGAAAAAGAGAGAAGTCCCTGGGTCTAACCTCCAAACCCATTTAACAAGACCATTTAACAGCTTGTAGTCTTTTCCCCTAAATAACAAAATTTTCTATTATCCATCAAATGACCAAAGGGGGGGGGGCGGAAATACCCTCCCCACCTTCTGGGGATGGGACGTCGCTCTGTTCAAATGACTTTCTGCTAATTTGGGATGTAGTAAACCTGTTTGGGTAGAGGATGGGGGTTTGAGGGGGAAGAGGGTGGAAGGGTGGGACAGGAGGGGGGAGTAGGGAGGGGATTGTGATTGAGATGTAACTTGAAGAAATAAAAAATAAATTATAAAAAAATATCTATTTCATAGAGAAGCTTCTTTTGTAGTCCATATAACAATGGAATTCTATTCAGCTGTAAAGAAAACTGAAATCATGAAATTTGATGGTAAATGGAAGGAGCTTGAAAAATATTATATAGAATGAGGTAAATCAGACCCAGAAAAAAAATAGAAACAAAAAGCATATATTCTCCCTTGTGTATGGATCCTAGCTCTGAACCCTTAGAATTGAGAATATAACCGGAAGAATCCATAGAATGGAAGAAAGTAGAAAGGATCATGCTGAGTATGTAAGAGGATCTCTAGAGAGGGAACTGGAGGATACCGGGTGCTATGGGAGGAGTAATGGGAAAAATAGTTACTGGGAAAGCAGAGGGAAAGGTAATAATATTGGTAAGTAGGAAAGTTGAAGAAATAAATACTAAGGCAATTTTAAAGAACCATACGGCAAATAATCACTTTTTTATATTGCTCAAAAACATAGGAAGATGTAAGCATGTGTGTACATATATGTTTTATATATTTTAATTGAGTTATGCCACACAGTAGTAGGAGGATGTTAAATCCAAGTGCAATTCATTATATAAGAAAAATTACAGGGAAAGGCATGAGAAACAACCCTTGATTTACTGGTCAGAGATATACAATAATCTCTTTAAAAATACAGGGTATTACCATTGCACTTCATAGGATTTCTTTAAAACTTGAAGGTAAGGATCTATCTGAGGACACTAGGAATATCAGGCACAGAATTTAGAGCAATTAAGCTAGAATTGACCTGTAAGCCTCTTCCCTAGAATGAATTTTCACAGTGCTAGAAGTTGCAATGAAAGCTGCAAAGGGAAAGGAAGAACAATAGTTTACCCCAAGCCACTAGGTGGGTAAGATATTCTCAGTGGTGCACCAGCGGCACTTCACTCTGGGAGGTAACCAATAACTATCTAATCGGACCTAAACCTGAAACTCTAAACTTACCCAACCAAACATGAATGAAGAGGTCACTGATTTGACCTTTTTCTATTAACCTATTATGGCCATCTTCCTAAACTAATATAATTTCTCATAGACACATTCAATTCCAATAATCCAGAAATAAAGCATTGTGCTCTTTCACAATTCTTGCTTAAATTTGACAAACAGCATTTCTTTTCAGAAAAATCTTCAAAACTCTAAATTTTAATTAAGTCAAACATGTAAAAATTTCATTTCTCTCTTTAAATAACGTCTCCACCTACATAGAATTTTTTCAAATTAAATATGAAATTGAATGAGCTTTTAAGAAACAAAATATTTTTTTCAAAATTTAACAAAACAGAAAAACATTCTACAAAACTTCTAAAGCTCCTTTAAATTTTGTAGGAAAAAACATAATTAATGTTATATTTGGATTTCTTTTTTTCTAGCTTGATAATAATACCAGTTTATCTGTTGGAGGATTTATTTATAAGTTGTGCAGTGTTCTGTGAGAGTAACACAAAACTGTGGCTTGGAATTCAGGGGCATTTATATTTGCACTGAATTCTCTACTCAAATTTAATTTCTCTACTGCCTCACACAACTTTCTGATTTTAGGCAAATTTCATCTATACACATATATTATATGTTTCTCATTTAAAAAGTAGCATTTCATAAATAAGAATGTCATAGACTTGTTGAGGTATTAAATCAGATATATAGAAATTTTAATACATAATACTCACTGTTTACTGTTTTCCCTTTGATTCATTATGAAAAGAATAAATCTCTACCAAAAATTTAAAAGGAATAATTTATATTTTTGGAAAATATAAGTATATCTGGCTCAAGTGGAGTTCTTATTGTAAATACACTGAACTTCTTTCCCTTATGGTACAGTAAGCAGATTAATAAATTACCAGTAAGAGGTATTATGATTCCTGGTCTAAAGTGTTCCTGAAGAAAATGCCTTATATATATTAGAAGATCAGACACACAAAGAAAAGACATCTTTATCTTGATCAGTTGAATATCAAATAATTTAAGTATTTTTTTTCCTGATCTGAGTGACAGAATTACTCAATTCTAGAGAATTCTGCTTCATAATCATTCAAATGATTGTTAATCCAAGCCGGGATGATCCAGGGGCTTATATGTTAAGTTGGCGTTATCAAGCAAGAAGATATTCTGGATAAGACCATTCTAAAGGGATTGCCTTATGCTGCCTACAGGTAGGTAAGTGCTTCTGCAAACAGTGCTTACATATTCGCATTTTTGCCCTTCAGAGTAAAGAACATATAGTGATCTATTTCTTCAGTTCTGGTATTTGTTATTCAAATTGTTTATGCATGAAAACACTGCACTCAGATGCCTTCTAACTGTTGTGCAAATACAAAAATAGTGGATGCCCCCTCTATATTGTCACAGAAGTCAGATGTGTAGGAAAATACGTGAGCTTGCAAAGAAGAGCCTTTGTGTCCTTAACACAACCTTTCCCAGGTTAACTTGCTAGGTTAATTCCTCCCTAAGGATTTATTCTTAAACTTCCTTTAATTGGCAATTGAGAGATATTTCAGCAGACAGGCTAGTGGCAGACACTCTAAAGACAACAAAAGGGGAAAAGTTAACAAGGGGTTCTGAGGCTCTGTGACAAGGGTGACAAGGTTTGTTAAGCAGGAATAAAGGGGATGAGCAGGAGGTGCTATGGATTGGCAGCCTCTTTAGAAAGGTCACCAGCTTTCTTTTATAATTGCTTCCATTCATTTCAATACAGTTTGCTAAAACACTCGAAAGCCAGAAGCTGTCTGAAGGAGTACGGGTAACCTCTTTCTTTCTGTTAGCTGCATCTCTTTCATTCAAAATACCTTTTCTTTCAGCTTGCACCTACAGTCATGTAAAAAAGAAAATCGCCTTTTTTATAACAAGTAAAAATTACCTTGCCAATCTCTAGCATCTTTAATGTGAGCATTTGGGAAAAAATGGAAGCAAAGCATGACGCTTGACATCGAATCATTATTATTATTATTAATTATTATTCAGCAGGATATTAAGCACCTATAGCATCCTCAATACAACTTATCTCAGCTTCAAGAAGAAAAAAAGACTGAATATAAATGAATAAGATTGAGCAAGTTGTAAGCTTGTGTTGATTTTCCTTTTCAAAATTTGAATTTATTGATGTTTTGTGCTTCTTTGTGCTTCTTTAGCAAATCTGACCCCTACTGAACTCCTTGTGCTACTGAGAACAAGTCTTCTCAACTTACATGCCACATCCATTCTTTTAGATTCACTATCCCACATCTAGGTGTTCCAACATGAGGCAGGAAGAAACATCCATTCACCTGTCCCCACCAATGGCTGATCTTGAAGTAGAAGCCTTCTACACAATTAGAAAATAATAAAAAATGCACATATGTAGCAAGTGGCTTTTATTATTATACAGTCTAATTTACAGTACAGTGAATTAGACTGGATACCTCTACCTCCCTTCTACCCCTTGTTCCTCCCAACCCCTCAACACTATGTGTGAGAGAAAGAAGGTTAGAGGAAGAAGGGACATAGGTCTCTTTGAGCTACTTCCTGCTGATTAGGGTCATTGGGTTCTTTGGGGGCAATGCCAGTCTCAGTAGCAGTCCAGCAAACCAGGAGACAGCAGCAGAAAGAACAAGCAGCAGTTTGGGGGAGCACCAGCAGCTGGGAGAGCAGCAACCTCTTTCTTCTTTGTAGCCCTTTCTCTTCTTTTACTTCTTTGTAGATCCTCGTTTTCTCCAACTTCCTTGTAGAGCCCTCTTCTCCTTGGGACTCTGGCTTTTTATCCCTCACTCAAGACCTCTAAGTTAAACTTGCTGCAACTGGCTAAGCCATGCCCTTGCTAGCTCATGAGACAGTTAATACTTTACACTTGTGTCTTAAGCAGCCTCACACCTGGAATTAAACATGGGGAATGCTTAAAAATTATGTCAGGGCTGAAGAGATGGCTCAGCAGTTGTTAACAGTGTGTGCTGTTCTTCTGGGGGGCCCAATTTTGGTTCTAATCAATCACACAGGAAAGATAATAATTGCATATGGTTCAGGCTACAAGGGAATGCAATGCCCTCTTCTGGGTTCTGTGAACATTTCACTAACACACGTATACCTGCACACAGATGCATATAGATACTCATAAGTAAATAGCAAACAAATTTTAATAAATAGAAATGTTTTAGGATGAGTTTGAAATACATAGTTATATTGGGAAGATTACTCACTTATATTGGCTGGCATAAATTTCAGGCTTATTGCATTTTTAAAGAAGTGACTGAAACTCAAGCCAAGTGAGAGTCCATAAATGGTCTGGAGCTCAGTTGGATAGATGCAGTAGAAAATAAAACATGACACTGACTTTCTACCTCCAAATGAAAGGCCCCGAGAAGAAAGTTATCTTAGCAATGTGACTTTCTACCTCCAAATGAAAGGCCCCAAGAATAAAATTATCTTAGCAATGGGGAAAAAATGCCAGAAGAATAGTCTTTCAAAGACTAACATTGGCATGTCCATGAGACAAAAATCATTATATTTTTAATATTTTTTAAGACCTGTGTTGAGAATTTTAAGAAGAGAAGCTTCCAACTTGCATGGCACCCTGACTCAGGGGTTGCCACAGCAGCTACAGTTCTTTGCTTCACTGGCCACACACAATGGTGTGTGCTATTTACTTATGAGTATCTATGTGCATCTGTGTGCAGGTATACGTGTGTTAGTGAAATGTTCACAGAACCCAGAAGAGGGCATTGCATTCCCTTGTAGCCTGAACCATATGCAATTATTATCTTTCCTGTGTGATTGATTAGAACCAAAATTGGGCCCCCTAGAAGAACAGCACACTAAGCACTAAACAACTACAGCAGGCTACAACTACAGCTCTGATTGAGTAAGGACAGGATCCTTTCCTAAGACCTTCACTCAATTAAAGTTGCCATCATGCTAGGCGAACCTGTAGATGCTAAAGCCCTCCCTGGTCATAATTGCACACAGCCAGTATCACTCATTCAGATACATTCTGGAAAATGGCTGACTACTGTTATCTAGCTAAATAGTGAACTATGAACATCCCAAGAGATTGGATACAGAAGGGTAATTAAATACAAATGTACTATGTCTAATGTGACCATGACAGAAAAGGAAGATGAAGGCTTGGGACACACAGCCCAGCAACTTGTGTTTCCAAACTGACGCATTTTGCCCTATACAGACTTTGTATCACACCAGCATCTGTTTTGACACCTTCAGAGGAACACTTTTAAATGCATAGTACACTAATGTTTTATTACTGTCATAGCTAATAGGAGAATTATAGTAGAATTATGTATTGTGATAAAAGTTTCAGTAAATGTAAATTTCTGGGTGTTATAACACAAAGCATCAGATTGTCCACAGCTAACATTTACAATGAACAAGAACTTCTGCACAATTTGTAAACAACTACTATAGAATGACACAACTATACTTACTGGTTTACAGTTTTGGGAGTGTGCACTTAAGAAAGTAAGGTATAAATGCCTTGTCTAATGTTTTATACACATAATGTTTTTAATTTCATTAGTGATTTTCCTAGCATATGTGAATGAAAAGAAGGTTAATAAAAAATGTATAATTTTGTCAGGAAAGAATTCAGTAGTTAGCCCAAAACATGACAAAAATCCAGAAATAGGACCAAATACAGTGCTGTTACATCCTTAAGTAATGGGAGTACTATTTCAATACATTCTGTCCATTTTCACAAATATATTTTAGTATTGAGTTGGACATTTGTATATATGGATTTTAAAGATAAATAGAAGAATAAATATTATTTTATTAAAATGTATGATCAGTTTTATAAGACAGCATCATAAAATGCAGTAAGACATGAGTGTGTGATTGAGGAGAGAGAGAGAGATTAGTCATATCATCTCATTGAAAATGCACAGAAAATCATTCAAGTTGATTTCTCTCCTAGTGAATGCAGGAGACTGTGCATGCCAGAAGAGGGCATTGGAGACCCTGGAACTGGAGTTTGAGATGCCTACTGTGGAGGCTAGAACTAAGCACAGGACTTATAGAAAATTAGAAATGAGCCTTAACTATTAAGCCAAGAGTGAGAGATTTCAAACAGATAGAACTTGTATGAGTTATTGAAGGAAATATATTTTGCTACAATCTCAAGGAGTTTCCACAAGCAGACCTTAATGCAGAAATGCACATATCAAGAGATAAGACTAGATTTAAATAAAATATATGATGGAAGTATGGAGGGAAATACAAACCAAAATTTTTTTTAAGTCTCAGAAAACATCTTCCTATTAAAGATTATTTACATCCTTAAACATTGTTTAAAATTATTGCTTGATGTCTAGGACTTTAAAGTCAGAAATAACGGTAAAAACAGTGTGAAATGTTAAAGTCAGAAATAATGTTAAAAACATGGTGTTAATTTTGACTGCCTACAGGGGCTATATATATAACAAACTATTTACATATTCTATAATGATTTTATAAACACTTGATATGATAGACAGTATTATCTTCATGTTGGGAAAAAAACTAGCCCTAACAAAATTTAAATAACCAGATCAGGATAATTTGGAATGAGATAAACCTAGTCTCCCACCAAACATCCTCTAAATTGCTTTCAGTCTGTTTTCACAAGCTGTTTTTGTTTGAACAACTCAAGCAACAGAGTACACAGTCTGTACATAGCATTTTCTATCATCAGAAACTGGATATAAAAATTTTTCCTTATGTTAAGTCAAATCTGGCCTATCAAAATGCTATACATGTAGTAATCATATTCAGTTCCTGACTGGTCCATTATACATGGAAGACTTTCATATATCTGATTATACCTCAGTCTAAATCTAACTTTCCTTGGATAAACTTTGGTGTTCCTTCAAATGACTATGCTAATCCTCCTTTGAAAAATCCAGAACAGTTCTGTTTTGTGTGTGTGTGTGTGTGTGTGTGTGTGTGTGTGTGTGTGTAGAGGCATCTTAGTCCAGCAACAGGGCTGCTCTGATCACATCCAAAGACCTTCTTGGTCTGTCTGATCTAGCTGGTGTACCCACAGTACCTTAGTATACACCTTTAATCTCAAACAATGAAGGTAAAATTAGTTTGTAGAAGGAAGTACTCATGTTTGAAAGTGATAGATATCTAATTGAGAGGCAAACAAAATGACAATCAGAAAAGATTTGTCAGAATATGACATGCCCAACACTCACAAGAAGAGCACAGGAAAGGCAGAGAACTTATAAGAACAGTGGAGAGAGAGAGAGAGAAAGAGAGAGAGAGAGAGAGAGAGAGAGGCGCCAGTTTTACCAGGAGACAAGTTGAAGAAAGAACAAGCTAGACACAGCTGAAGATAGAATGGGCCAGAGAATAAGAAGGAGTCAGAAGATTACAACAGATTTCTAGAGTTAGTTTGAGGCCAAGCAGAGCAATTCATTCAATATCTGAGAGAACAGAACACAGGTTTCTTGGACAGGAGTTTGATACAGAACAACTGAATTGAACCACCCAGCCAGAGTTCAGAAAGAACTAGAAAGAATGAACTTATTCAGCAGTAAGTCTCAGAGGCTGAAAACATTCTAGGCCTAGATTAGATTATACAGAAGTGAGAACCTTCCTCAGAACTCGGCCTAGGTTAGCAGACGGAGGCAGGAAGCCTCCAAGAAGACAGTTACATTCATCAGTAAACCTCAGAGAAAACAGGAGACATCAGGCTAATGAAAGCAACTTTTAGATTCTTGACTAATAGTAAATAATGAAACAAGGTACTCTAGATTCAATTTGGTTCATCAGTCCACTATCTCATGTCTATTGATGCTAAATCAAAACAGGCTGTTTTACTTTTTCTAAGTCAATCTTGTTCTTTTCCATTTTTAACAAAAAGCATAATTGAAAGTAACAATGAGAAAACAAGTGGTAGAAAAGAATCCGCTAGAACATTAAAGCATGTTTTAGGTTCAGTATTCTGAAATACCACACTTTCAGCTTTATAAGATGGTTTCTTAGGATTCCCCGAACGTATCCCTGCGGTTGTGTGATGTTCTCCCTATTTCACAGTCACCCAGAGTACTGTTATCACCTTCCCAGAAAAAGAATTAAATCCTTGGCATCTTGAATTCTTCACTCCAATACTAGTGGTTGTTTCTCAATTAGTCAGTGTTTAACCCAGCAATAATGCATCCATCAGAGACTACAGCAGCAAAATATAATTCTTCCTAGGCACATTTTTCCAGGAACAGGGTGATTTAGACATTCAAATGTAAATGTTAATCATTTTATTATCCTCCTGCTCATTATCACTTTCTGTCTTAAAATCATGGTAAGCAAATAAAACAGTCTAGGATGTTTTATCAAAGAACACAATCAATCCCATCTCTTGCATCTAATTAACTTCGTTAAAGGCGCATTCTCAGCTTCTTACCAGTTTCCACTTTTTTCTTATTAAAACATATTCTTACCTCTAAAAACAAAATTATCCAAAAGTTTAGGAGCCATTGAGAAATAGTGATATTTCATCATTGCTAACAGTAATTTCACCAACCATCAAAACTTGAAGTTGAAAGATTAAAGATTTCATCTGGTTCACAGCAAGCAGCATATAAGTGGGTTGGGGAGCTATCAGAGAGGAAATGAACCTTCTACAGAACATTGAAAGTAATGAGGCAGATCCACACTGCTTATTTCTCCAGTGTTTCCAAGGGCTTCACTATATCAGAAAGGAAATCAAAACAAACAACCAAACATCTAAGGTGAAGTCAGCTACAACACACAAGGTTTTATTTTTTTATTATTTATTTATTTTTTTGGTTTTTCGAGACAGGGTTTCTCTGTGTATCCTTGGCTGTCCTGGACTCACTTTGTAGACCAGGCTGGCCTCGAACTCACAAAGATCCACCTGCCTCTGCCTCCCAAGTGCTGGGATTAAAGGCGTGCGCCACCACCGCCTGGCAATACACACAAGGTTTTATAACATCAGTACTTGGGAAGATGCGGGAGAGAGAACCAAAGTTCTGAACCAGCCTGGATTACATGTGGAAAACTTGCCTCAAATACATACATACATACATACATACATGCATACATACCATACATACATACATAAAATTGCCAGTTTCTACAATATTAATTTTGGAGCAGATTTATCCAAAACGTAAGGATTCTGGTACAATAGGAGCAGCCTCAGTTGATCTTGACCTGTGCAGTAGAGGGTATCCTCAGCCTTTCCAGTGCAGCTGCATGGTCTCCAAGGCAACTGTGGTTGTGGATCACTTTTCACACTTAGCTTTATCACCCATTATGATGATGTGTTTTGTGAGTAATTGAGTCAAAAGGAAGACCATAGAAAATAGAATTAAATAACCTGAACACTTATCAAATAAAACATACCTTGCATTCTTGATGCACATGTGATTCTTAAATATTGAAATTTTAAGGGGCTAGAGAGATGGCTCAGCAGTTAAGAGCACTTGTTGCTCTTCCAAAGGACCTAGGTTCAAATCCCAACATCCACATTGCAATTCATGGCTGTCTGTAATTGCCAGGCTTGGTGGCATGCACCCTTAATCCCAGTACTTGGGAAGCAGAGGGAAGTTATCTCTGTGAGTTCAAGGCTATCCTGGTCTACAAAGTGAGTCCATGACAACCAGGGATACACAAAGAAACCTTGTCTTGAAAAACGGATTTTCATTATTTCATTTGTGATAATTTTTTTACAGTATGAAAATGATTCTAAACTCTCTGTATTACTAATATCAGCCCCTGTTTGATGCTATTTTCCAAAGATTCTAGTTTAAGCAACTTCTGTGTGTTCTAAATGTGAATATATGCAGAATACACAATATTTCTGAAGTTTGCCCATTTGGATGTCAAAAGAAGCTCTGCCTGCCCCAAACTAAAATTTCCTAATCATTGGCTGTCAAGACTCAGAGAGTTTGCCACATCTTCACACTCCTGTTTATGGCAGCTAACAGAGGACACACTGAATGGCCTTTTCCTGATTTGGACACTATTAGAAGTGACAAATGCAAGGATTTTAGTACCCCCAGTACAAGTGTGTGATGTGAAGCACATATTTAGAAGTGAGACAACTAACTTATTTTCCATTGTTAGTTGTTTTATGCACTGTGTGAAGGTTGTGTTTGTGTATCTAAATACTGATTTCTGTACCAGCAGAGAGCTGAGTACTGACAGACCATTGGTATTGTTAAGCATCATCTTAACAACACCTTATTTCAATGTTTTGTAAACATACTCTTCCCTCATCTTCTGCTGGGTTGAATAAAGAGCCAAATGATCTATAGCAGAAGCTCTAGAGAATAAACAGGACTTCTGGGGGATGTAGGAACTCTAGGAAAGAAGGAGGCAATAAGAATCCCTAGGTGAGCATGAAGAAAGATGCAGGAGCTGAGACTAGAGACTAAGATGGACAGGTAACAGGGCATGCGACAGAATATAGTTGGGTCAAAATAGCTGAGAATCTGCACAGCCATCATGCCTTGAGCTCATAATAGATATGAGCTCTCCATGTCATTATGTGGGAGCAGGTGGTCTCAGAGAAAATCCCATTAGAGTTGACACCCAATGTGGAAGCTAGTCACCGGTCAAAAACCTGCCCTTGCCACAACTACTGACAGTTTGCTGTCCAAGCTGTGGACAAGCAGGACTCGGAAGAAGTCAACTACCGAACTCTTCCTCGACAAGGTAAGCAAGTCCTTCATAGCTTCTGCTTCACAGGAAACTCTGCTACATGTTCTGGCCCGGTATGGAGAGGAGCTGGATGCTTCAGTGTTGCAGACGAACTTTGGGTGTCTATCCAGGCAGCCAGCAGTCCCTCTCATTTCTACAGTTTTGAAGCTGCTTGCTCTGCACTTCCTATTTACTCAGGTAATATTTACCCTTCTCAGGCCTCTGATAGGTTTGGAGATTAAATAGTTAGAGTCGTTGTTATCAAATTCAGAAAAAAAAAACTCACAAAAGAGATGCAAAATTTATGAAGTTTGAGAGACATAAAAGCTTAAGTTGTGAAAGATCTAAGAAAATGTTTTAAGGTCTAAAAGGATGTTTTTAGGTTGATAAATGCAAGTTATGAAATTTAGAGGATATAAAACCTTAAATAGTGACAGAAAGTGATTTAGGTTCAGAACTTAGAGTCACTAAGATAGGATAGATAGTGGAGTACTTTCTCAAAGGTTGCCAAATACAAATGGACTGAACGTTGTGGATGTATTTCTTACCTGATTGTATATAGTTTATTGATGTTAGAGGAAAAGGCTTTTGTTGGACTTAAGAGGGGAGCTGTTGGGGTGATCGTTTTATGCACTGTGTAAAAGTTGTCTTTGTAAAGCTGAATGCTGGTTTCTGTACAGGCAGAGAGCTGAGCACAGACAGCACTCGATTTGTCATTATGAAGACTGTGTAGACACAGAAATAAATATATATATTTAAGTAGCAATAGATTGTGAAAGGTAGGCTTGTTTGAAGATGGCAAAAACATAATCAGCTTCTATGGGAGAGAAAAAAAAAAGAAACATCATTGAAGAATTAGAACATTTAATGTCCTAGGAATGGAAGCTCTGTAAACTGTGTGCTTTAGAAAAATGTATCTATGTGTGCATGTGTGTGTGAGTATGCATAGGAATGCAGATACAGAGGGAAGCAGATTGTCTGGAATTGAATTACAGACAATCGCAAGCCACTGGACATGGGTACCAAGAAGGGAGTGTAGTTCCTTTAGCTTCTAAGCCATCTCGCAAATCCCACAAATGTTGAGACTTTTCTATAGTTCATATTGGAGGACTTTTCTGGAAGACCATTATAAAATAATTACAAGAAGAAGATAGACAAGAAGTAAGCCATGATTGATATTCTGAGAATTTATCACTAATCAATTAACAGGTCCTCACTTTGTTCTGTCATAGATATACATGATAGATCAACTGAAACAAAGCAAATATATGATCCTTAATTAAGTATGTCATTGCTAAAAATAATTGTTTTACTGTATATCCAATCAAGATTATTATAGAAAAATAAGCTTTCTAATGAATCCATAGTTAAATTATGCAATGGATTTGCTTATCAGTCTACACATAATATTTCTCTGTGTTCAAGGAAATTAATTGTAACCTAGGCAACACAGGAAAGTAGCAACAATTAATTTAGAAAATTTCAAAACAATCCACATTGTCACAAACTCTCAATTTTACAATTGATAGATTTTGTAAGTAGTCATAATGCCATGATGGTTATAAAGTCTCCAAAATTTTTACAATATTGTACGCTTTATTCAACATATGTAAAGTCAACTAAGAGACATTGTAACTCTGCAGTGCAAATGCCATTGGATATTTTAGAATTTTCTCTGAAGTTGGATAATCTGCTTGCAGTATAAATCCTGTAAAACTCAAGAACTTCCCTGTGGTTGTAAAGATTGTCGTTCTTGTACCTGTCACTGGCTAGTGCAGACGCTGATTATTGAGTTGATTATCCTACTTTCTTAAGCTTTACCATTTCAGTCAATTCTCTGTTATTCATGAGCTGATTATCCAGGTGGTAGATCACCTCTGTTCCTCCTTCCTTTCCTGCTTCTCTCTACTACATGCCAGACCCCTATTCCCACACTCATTAGCATTTCCACCACTGGGTGAGCAATACTAGGGAGGGGAAATGAAACACCAATCAGTCAATTTTATTACTTGTTAGCAGCCTTTATAAAGGTTTGGAGGAAGAGGAAAATTTAAAAGAGTTGTTGAAATTAGGTTTGGGGATTATCTATGGCTTTTATTTATTCATGCTCTCTCTCTTGTCTATTAGCATAATCTATGTCTGTTGCCCAGTACAATTATCTTGAATAAAAATGTGCTTTTAGTTGAGAGAGTCACGTTTTATTAATAAAGCAGTGTAGAGTCTGGAAAACACATTGGGAGCTTTCATTATGGTAGTATAAATATACATGTAAAATATTATGATTAAAGGTGACTACTTAAATAATGTTGGTAGTATTTAATAATTGATATTTGCAACATAGAAAAGAAGCCATCCAATGAAATATGCAAGATTTAAAGTTTCACCTTCAGGTTTTCATATTTTTCTGGTTCTTATTGCTTCTAAAGCCTTCAGAGCTGCATAATTTCCAATGTGTAACACCAAAAAAAAAATGCAAATGATGACACTGGCCATATCACATCCATTTTTGACAGAAAACTCAGCACAGTGATTACTTATAGGAGATACACTTCTAGAATGGGAATATCATAGTTGGTGACTGCAGCAGTAAGTTTAGTATCAGCTTAACACAGGCCACATCATCTGGAAAGAGAGAATCTTAATTGAGAAAATGCCTACATCACATTATCCCGTAAGCAAGTGTGTGAGGCGTATTCTTGATTAATTATTCACACAGGAGGGACCAGTGCATTGAAGATGGTGTCATCGCTGGGCAGGCGGGCCTGGGAAGTATAAGAAAGTATATGTAAGCCAGGAAGAGCAAGCCAGTAAGTAAGGTTCCTCCATGGCCTCAATATCACCTCCTGCCACCAGGTCCCTGCCTTGAGTTCCTGCCCTGATTTCCCCAGTGATGGGCTATGATATGAAAATGGAAGACAAATAAAATTTCCTCCACATGTTGCTTCTGGTTATCTTGTTTACGACAGCAATAGATTAAAAAAAAAACCTAGGAGAAAAACCCAATTTCCTGATATTCCCAAGTTGGTAAATACTTCACCTAGATTCTTTGATTACTAGACATAAAGCAGAGAAATAGGTTATATCAATGATAAGCAATTAAGTCTTTGTGGTTGTTATTTTCGTTTTGTTTTGCTAAAATACTTTTCCTTTAATTTTTTTTTTACATCTCAACACAGTTTCCTCTCCCTCTCCTCTGCCTACTTCCCTGGCCACTTCCTCTCTCCCCCAGATTAGTAAATCCTAAGCCTTTACAAGTGTCTACTTTTTACTATCTAAGAATATAAAATTCTGGAGTTACTATTTATACAATCTTTCATCCTACATGTAGCAAAGGAATCTAATTTTTAATATTCTTTTTCAACATAGATCAAGCATGGACCTATGTTTAGAGGCAACCTGAACTTTTCATTAGTATTAAAAGTGTAAAGACCTTCATTTTAAATATTTCTTAGTATAGACAATGAGAATGCTGTCTTCCTGGTAGGGAAGCATCTTCTTGTATGAATATTTGTTGAGCAAAGTAGACATTATTTGAAAGCCCATAATACTGCTGTTTTTATCATTTACAATTATTATGAAATAAATAGTACCCAGAAATAATTTACATGAGTTTTTCTAAATTTGTTGTAACCTGTGATAGAAAGGATGGCATGATTGAGTGTATGGAATACTTAACCTGTGTGTGTGTGTGTGTGTGTGTGTGTGTGTGTGTGTGTGTGTGTGTAAGAAAGCAGTGCATTTTCATTTGTAATATATACAAACCCAATTCTATCCATAATATTCTATTCAAACCATCATCTGATAATTTTTGCATTAGTCAGGGGTAATACTGGGATGCTCCTTGACCCAATCTAATGGAGTTTGACAGGAACTTAACAGCCTTTTCAGATACTGATGTAATACTGTTGGAAAAATGATAGTTGTGGCATATTATGGACCTTGTGCTCATATGTAGGACAGAGGGCAGGTATGACAAGCAAATTCTACAAAGCGAAGATTGGGCATCTGTGCCTATAGTCTAATTGAAGAATTAAATCATGATGCAGTTGGTAGGTTTGGGATCTTTTATTTTTATCTTGGGGATGTGCTTATGAGACTGATGTGGCATTTTCTGAATACCTGGTTTAGAAAGAAAAGTAATCCAAAGAAATGTACATTATTTAATTCCTGAAAGTCTGCTAATGGTAATGTAGAAAAAACTCAATGTAATAGATTTGATGTTATCAATGATTTACTAATAGATCTGCTTAGAAGACATTACATCACACAAAGTAGTATTTAGCTATAGAAGAACTGCCTCCAAAACCACCTGAAAGATATGAATTATGCTCAGCAGGCCTGTTAGAAATAAGCAAAGGTTACAATGATAGTATACAAATGTTTGTTCACCAGATTGGCTAGTTATTAGGTCTATCCCAAATACAATGCTTCTAACAGGGAGCTTGGGGGGTCAGGCCAAGATCTAACCAGTTTTAAGTCCTGGCCTAATTTAAAGTACTACTTTTCTTCTTAGGAAAAGCCTAATTCTACCAATAGACAAGATGACCCAGACAACAGTTATCCAAAAAGAACAACACTATTATATTTAAATAATGCAAACATTTTGCTTTGAAAATCTCCCATCTTCCCAAGTGAACACTCTTGTAATCTCCTGTCCAAACCTACCAACTGCATCATGATTTAATTCTTCAATTAGACTATAGGTACAGATGCCCAATCTTCGCTTTGTAGAATTTGCTTGTCATACCTGCCCTCTGTTCTAAATCTGATTAAGTCATTCAAAGAATAATTGAGGGCCAGGACCTAAAAGTGATTTAAGGAGATCAGGGTATGTAAAATGCATAAGTTTAAGGTGCATAAAAGGTAGTAAAATCCTCCATTTGAGGCCAGCTTCTCTTTGAGCATTAGCCAAAACTAGACAAGCACTATTAAAGAGCTTTTCATTTATTAATTCCTAAGTCTAGTGAGTGACTTCTTACTGGAAAGGAGTATTATTTCTACAACAATAAGATCTTCAGATTCAACAGGGGATACCATGGATGATGAGAGTACTTTATTGACAAAAGCATTCACTAGCCACTAGCTACAGCCACATCAAGGAAAACATTTAAAACAAAAATGAACATAATTATAGCCCCTGGAAACTGAATGATCACAGCCCATGAAGAGGCATTAAAAATTCTTAGAGTGTGTTTGGCCTAATTAGACCTATTGTCACATACTTGGGAAGATCTTATTAGCTTCCCTTATAATACCAAGATTTGGAGAATCACCCATATTCTAGAGATCTTTTAGCACCTGTGATAACAGGATCTCAGGCACCAGCTTCTGCATTCATTGCCCCACCCTCCTTGTATTGGTATCACCCATGAGATCATGTCCAAATGACCACGGAGTCCAGACAGAGGACCCGCATAATGGCTCTGCCATCCTATAGTATGTGAACAATTCATTTTTTTTTTCTCCAGACTTGGCGATTTTATCTTGTAAAGGTGAAAAATGATAAAGTTCTGAATGTTGTGATGGTAGTAAAATACAATTAGAGAAGGATTTGTGAATAGCTATTATGAATAAGACACCAAGTCGCTATGCAAGGAAATTTGGAAGTACAGGAAAGAAAACCATTTTATCAACTAGGAAATATAAGGGGAAAAAAGGGTCATATACCTTCACCATTACAGTGCAGTACTAATGAAAAGCCACATGCAATTGGAAAGGGGGAGTCAATTCCAACATGAAGATTATAATTTTTTTCATATTTACCTGTTCACCCATCCATTTATTCATTCTATCAATCAGTACTATTTATGCAGCAAAATAAAAGATGGGGTTACTTCAGATACACTTAAAACCACAACAGATATAACAGAGCTCATAGTGTCATCTTGGAGATATTAATAGCATCATCTGGGAGATATTAAATAACTCAATAAACAAACACAGAAAGAATCATCTTCTGAAAAGACACTTGATTGTAGCCACAAAGTAAGAAGGTTATATTTATTGTCTATGCAGGCTTCATGTCTCATATACACTCCCCTAGAAACCTGGGGGAATGTTTGCTTGATGACTCTTACAAAAAAAGTCTTGTTTCTGGTTTTTTTGAGATTGAATGAACGGTCTATTCCTCATGTAGTCATTGTCATGGAAGTATCAGAATTATTAGGTTGTCTGAAATGTAAGTTTGGCTTTTGCATTGTTGCAATCTACTGTTTGATGTTTAAATGCATTCTTAATCAATATGGTTCTATTATACATCATATAATAAGCATCTTTCTCTTTACATACTTTTACTAAAGGTTTATTACTTGCTGCATATTCTTTAGATTTATTCTATAATTTGGAAATTATCTAAGGCAAAAAGTAAATATGAGCTATTTTCTTTTTCTTATTTATATTCAATGTCAGCCATAAATCAATGTAGACAATTTCTAAGCAACAACAATGCATTTGACATAGGGTTTGTGAAGGAACAGGTACTGCAGTAGTGACTCAAGACATTTTCCACAGAAGAGGAAAGCTAAGACTCATGGTGCCTTTCATTTAGAAGTTGACAATGACCAAGTGAGAACCATCAACCAAACTGATCAAGCACAAGATGTTCACAAAGACATCACAATGGACCATTCAATGATCATTTGGCATTAGAAGCAACTAGGTAGGTGAATAAGCCTAACAAGCTCTCTTATAGGAAAAATCAAGTAATTTTGAAGGGTTGTCTTTTATTATTCTCAAAAAGTAGCAGTGAACACTGGATCATTTTGGGCTCTAATTGTGGTGTGTGATGAAAAATGAATTAGATGGCCGCTGGTGATGGCCAACTCAGCTGTAGGACCAAAATGAAGCTCTACAGCGTTTCCCAAAGCCAAACTTCTCATTATAATCCTCTAGAGCTCTCTTAGTCTCAATGATTCTTGACAAGCTTGCAATGGTCAACAGGGAGTGCCTCATTCTTCTCCACGACAATATTCAATACCTTGCTGAACATCCAAGTCTTTAAATGTTTTTTTTAAGGACTATGGTTAGTGACTTTCAGCTATATGCATAGATGAAGTCGAAACTTTTAATAAAAAATATATTTATTAATAAGTATAAGCATTTATAAACAATATAAACACTGATTACCAAACAACTAACTCTAAGAATAACTATAAAACCCTATTACCTAACAACTAGACCTATTAATAACTACAAATGCCTATTAGCTAACAACTAACTGTAACCTTTTAGAAGGATACATTCTCTGGGCTAGGTCCTCAGTAGTCAGTAACACCTCAGCAGTAGATGCTTTACAGCACTTGGTCAACAGTCTTTCCTCAGGAACACCTCAGATGTAGGTCCTTTAGGGTACATTGGCTAATGCATTGCTACAGCAGCTTCATGTTAAATGAGGCTTGAGACTTTACTCTTTTGAGCCTCAGATGTCTGTAGATCAACTTGGTCAATTTGTATCAGCCACTCAGCTGCTCTGCTGCAGTTGTTGGGGCTGGACGTAGTTCTATTCAGGCCACTATGAATTGGTTAAACCCCTCAGGACAAAATGCTGTGCACGGGGTGTAGTTCTTGGCTTTCTGCTATCGTGCTGAGGCCTTCTCTGCTCACCAGCTTCTTTCTGCTTCACAATAAAATCTGTTCTCTTGAATTTCAGAGCTGATGTATTTTTTCAGCTCCATTTGTTATCTGCTTTTCCATTTGACAGCATTGGCTCCACCAGATGGTACATGATTGGCATATGGTAATCTCTAGCATAGGAACTCTTAGTCTCCACCCACTTCACCCTTAAATAGGGTCTCTCCTTGCTTCACCTGGCTTCAACCTAATTTGGGCTCTACCCACATTGGAAGGCTTTTAACAGCTGAAAACAATGCCAAAACATAAACTCTGTTTTTAGTCCATATGCTGCCAGGACAAGTGAACACAGACGCCAGGCTGATCTTCATGCTCCCTTTCAAGAGACTTTATCAGAAGCCTCTAGATATCCACTAAATCTAAGTTATATTGATCTAATTTCCTTTACACATAGATCTGTGCTTTGCTCAGCCATTGTCAGAGAAACTTCCTCCTGCAACAGACAGGAATAAATACAGAGACCCACAGGCAGACAATGTGCAGAGAGTGAAAGACCTTGGAACACTCAGTCTTGAAAGGGATGTCTTCAACAAATTCCTCCCCTCATGGTTCAGAGAACTCTGTGAAAGAGGAAACAGAAAGAGAGTAAAAACCATAGGAGATGGAGAAACCCAAGGAATCAAGGTCTCCTAGAAACAACAGAGCTGGTACACATATTAACTAACAGCGATGAGGCAGAATGCATGGCTCTGTACCAGATTGGACTGTGTAAGTTGGGATCATAAACCTGATAGGAGAAGTGGACATATGCCCCCTTATCTAAACTAGAAGCTCTTTCCAACTCAGAGCCCCTTGCAAATGAAGAGTTAGTTTTCTCCCAGAAAGATTCAGTGGGGAAACAAACCAGTCATAAATGTATACTGCTGTATTTTATATTTTCATTAATTCTTTGAGATTTCACACATTTTAGTTTGATCAGGTCTTTCCTACCACTCCAAACTCACCCAATTGTATTTCCTTATTTTTTTTTAAACTAATCCATTCTCACTTACGCTATCTATTCTTGAGTGTGTGACCTTACACTCAAGTGTGGTTAACCTTAAAGAAAACTAAGTTTCCTTCTCCTCTCAGCTATCGCTATCTAACAGACTAATGGCTATATTTGTTCCATTAGTTGTGGTTGTGAAAAGTAAATTCCAATTTCCATTTTACAGATAACTTATTTGAAACTTTTGCCCACTGGTTTGCAGTTTATGTGAGAATGGGGGACCACACTGCTATGTTTGATTTGCCTTTTACAACATGGAGTCAAAATAATTCTTTTAATATGGACTTTATTTAACATGTTTTTATGAACAAATAGTACAAATAGTGAAAAAAAAGTTTTTATTTAAATGTTTCCTATTTTAAGTACTGAAGATGCATGTCAGTCTAGTTATAGTGATTCACTGCCCACACTGCAATTCCATCTAGATGAAACATGACCTTGATTGATTGCATATGGATGTTAAGACTTTAGTTCTGTAAATTTCAAGGAAAGAAGGAAAAAATCACCCAAATAACATCTATGGAAAGTGTGGAAAATGTCACATCACACAATAGCATTGCAGTGTACCTATCATAAAGATATTGATTGGACTCTGGAATAGGAAAAAATGAAATCCTCAGTTTATCTGAGTTTCTGAGCAAAGCAAACACTATGACATAGCCATGTGTTTCTTGCAGGTGACAGGCATGCTACTTAACAGAACTCTTCTTCCACAATGGAGAAAATTAAAACTAACAATTCCAATCTTGTTGGAAATGATCTTTTATATTCAATATATCATAAAAACTATACAATATTTTGTTTTTTCCTAGTAACAAAGTGATACCATGTGATACCAAAAGGATAAGAACCATGTATGAAAAAACTTTGTAAAAATTGATGAATGTTGTGGTGGTATATGTCTGTAATCTCAATAATTTGAATCCTGGGGCATGAGAATATCAAATTTAAGATCATTCTTGGCTCCATAGGTAGTTATTTTGAGACCATGTTGGGCTATATAAACATGTCTCAAAACAAACTAATTGAAATAACTTAGAAAGTTTACCAACAAAATTTGATGACCACTCTTGGGTCATTTTTCTTTCATATTCTGGAGCCTCATTAGATAAGGTTATGTGACATCTCTTACTAAACATTTGAAGCAGATTGGAGGAAAAGAAACCATTAAAACTCACTGTTGTGGGGCTGGAGAGATGGTTCAGCAGTTACAAATGTACACTTGTCCTGAGGAGGGTCAGATTCAGTTCCCAGAACCCTTGTTGCACATCTAACAACCATCTGGGCTTCTTCTTCTTCTTCTTCTCCTTCTTCTTCTTCTTCTTCTTCTTCTTCTTCTTCTTCTTCTTCTTCT
>CAJQZJ010031925.1:4675634-4700521 GCA_907164525.1 Lophiomys imhausi | reverse complement strand
AGAAATGACAAACCAGTGACTACCTGGACAGTTCCCATTTTCTCTCCATACATTCCAGCATCAGTCTTCAGCCTTTTGGTCCTGTTTCTCTGACAGACATTTATTGTAGAGCAGGGATTATGAAGGACTAACCTATCCTGTCTTGGCAGAGCTAGGCTGTCGACTTCCCTGCTACCAAGTTTTGTCCTTTTTGGAGGGCAGTCTGTCTGCAGTTGAAGCAAGGAGTTTTTACATGCCAAGAGATAGGCTTGCCACTAATTCAACCATCTCACACTGGAGATTCTTCGATGCTTATCTTCTACTTGGAGTAGAATAGGGGGTGCTGTCAGGCGCTGATATGTCTCGATATCAAAAAAAATCTTAATTTAAGACCACATCTTTGAATTCCATATTCTGCAGATCTCTTGGGGTTTTTGAAGATGCCCTATCTATCTCTTGTATTTAGATAAGCAAATGTTGCTTGTCTCTTAACAACCTGACTACTGAGTAGCTTAGAGAATATCTGTGATAGACTGTCATAGTAGCTAACAAGGTGACATGCATGCATGACTAGGAGTTTGTTTTTCTTAACTATCCTAAACAGTTTAAGACGGTTGGTATCAAGAGGCCAGAGCTTCACATTTCATTTTTAAGTATCTCTAGGTACGATACCATTAGGAAGCGTTACCTTTAATTTTGTATCAATATACAAAGATATATTAAAATGTGGTTAAATATACTCTTAATTTTGTATCAATATACAAAGATCAATGCCTATGTGGCCTAATACAATCTTAATATTGCGTCCATATACAAGGGTCAATATCATTGTGGCCAACTATAATCTTAATTTTGTATCAATATACAAATATCAATACCGACGTAGTCCAATACAATCTTATTTTTGCACAATAAGCAATGGTCAATACCACTTTAGCCAAATATACTACTAATTTTGTATCAATATACAAAGGTATAAGGGCATATTCAATAATCTGACCCTTCTTCTTGGTCCTTCCTGTGCTATGTCTATGTCTCAATTTTTCTCACTTCCATGCATTCCTACATAGGAGATAAAGAAGGATACAGAAAAGGGAAAGAAGGAATACCCTGGGTCTAACCTCCAAAACCCATTAAACAGGACCATTTAAGAACTTGTAATCTCTTCCCCTAAATAACAGAGTTTTCAGTTGTCCTTCAAATAACCAAAAAGGGGGGGGCGGAGAAACACCCTCCCCACCCTCTGGGTATGGGACGTCGCTCTCTTAAAATGACTTCCTGTTGATTTGGGTCGTAGTAAACCTGTTTGGGGCCCAAACCAAAATGGAAAAATGGTTTAAAATGTTAGTACAATCCTTTTATGTTCAGTCCTTCTGTTCTCAGCTGTTTAGATGTCCTAAGAAGTTTGTAGGCAGAAGCTGAACTTCCAGACTTAACTGAGGTTCTGGCTGGGACATTGTGTAGAGCTGAACGGTCTTAGCGATATTGAGTTGTTGTGGTTGTAGGCTTTTGATGGAGACAGCTATTGAGGGAGTCTGTCAGGCTGAATCATCTGGGTCACTCGTCTTCTTTTGGTGTCTGATTCTGTTTTCTGCTGAGGTTTCCATTGTCCAATTGTCCCTGGGTTCCTTGAATGGATGCTTTGGTTCTCTTGGAAAGATAAGAACAGAGCCCTGCCCTAATCCTCACTCAGGGACAATCACCCTCTTTTTTTTTGGGGGGGGTAGGTAATATTTCTCCTGAAGCAAATTTGGTTTTTTGACACTATATAAAGTGTTATCTTTCAATCTGGTTTAAAGAAGAAATTATTTTGTTATTTTGGAGCTAAACCAGCTTTAGTGTATATATTTTGAGATCTCGAAGGACAATTTGTTTGTATTGAGTGGGTCTTTTGTAAGTAGCTTTTAAATTTATGTCCTTCCAAATCCTATGTGTGTGTCTCTGCATTCTAATTATTGGGATCCGAGACCTGTGGTTCCCATCTGAAGGGATTAAAGATGTGTTCCACCACTCCTGGATCAAAGTTTTTCTCTATTTAGAGTTTGTTTTGTATCAGGCTGACCTTGAGCTCTGAGATCTGCCTGTTTCTGTCTCTAGTGTGTTGGGGTTAAGGGTGTACTCTTCTTGAATGATGGGATTAAGGGTGTGTACCCTCACCACCCTGTTCCGTGTAACTCTAGAATTTATAAGTCCACTAACTCTATGGTGCTCCTCCTGTCTCTGCTGAAGTTAAAGACATGGGTTAACACCACATTTCTCCTGTATTTTACCTTAGCTCTACGTTTTTTCGACACTTGGAGGTTTATAAAACCAGGTTGAACGGCTGTATCCTTTATTTTATTTACAGTGTTTTCACGTTGTTACCTGCTTTTTTTAATTAATAAATATATTTGTTTGTTGCTACAGGTTACATCCTTAACATATTGTCCTCTTTTCCTGCTTCCCAGCCCCACCCTCCCATGCTCTACCCCCTGACCCTTCTGTCTTGATCCTCTGGGGTGGAGTGTCCCTGCATAACAGTCTCTCACCACAGATCAGGAGTCATTAATAACCCATTTCCCATTAGTGCTGATCATATGCCCATGGGTGTGAAGCCAATCAATGTTGCATGGACAACATCACTACAGCTCCAAAATAAAGTGACCCTCCCTCAGTAGCCATCATCTGCTAATCGCTGGACATCTAGAAACAGAATATCAGCAATCCCTCCCATACTGATGGTGAAATTTTCTCTGCCTTTATCCTATGTGGGTCTTATACAGGCTACCTTCATTGATGTAAGTTGAACTTTTGATGATGTAAATTGATGTGTGTATCACTCTTATCCAGAAGACAGAACTTCATAGCTATCGTCTCCATTCAGTGATTCTTGCATTCTTCCCACCTGCACTTCTGCCATGTTCCCTGATCCTTGGGTGAGGGGATGTTGATACAGATAACCCAACTACTACTCTACTACTGAGGACTTGTGACCACGTATCCTTGTAGTTTTAGTTATGAGTCTACATTAAATACTATGCAATCCAAATGAAGCTTCTTTGATCATTGTTGAGAGCAGTACAAATCCATGATCATATAGACAAATTGAAGGTAGTTTGACAGCCTGGTATTTAGCAAAACAGATTCAGTTGCTTCCTAACTCAGGCTTTGATCTCCCCAGTTATGAACTTTTGACCAGGTTTACAGTACCAGACAAAAAAATACCATCCAAAGAGTAGACTTCCAATCCAATTAGGAAGTTCTCAGTTGACCTTTTAACCCTGACTATTTTTGGCTGGTCTTTATTACAGTATGCAGGTTCCAGGGCTGTGCAAGAACACCTGCTTCTTATCTCCCCACCATCTTATGTAGCATGGTTGAGTGCTCTAAAACTACCTAGCATGCAAGAGTTTTCCAGTCAGTTTGAGATTGATTTCTCCTAACTCTGAAATCAAAGTATGTGTTGACTTTCAGAAATAGAACCTTACCACTCAGTCATGGTCAATGACAAAGAACAACAATAGCTTGTGTTGTTTTGGATGCCCTTGCTCTCCCTGTCCAATAACCTGCATCCTTTGCTTGGCAGTGATATTTTTATTAAATATCTCATGTGTGTTGGAAACAGCATTTTACATACATGCAGGGACCTCTGAGAAAACTTCATTTTTTCTATTAAATTTTGAATTTATCCTGCAAGCTAGTGGATTGATAGAGAGCTTATTATTGTGCCGTTAGTTTTGGTTTACTGGCCCTTACCCCCTGTGCTCTTTATCACCCTGAACCAATGTCCACTTTCACTTTTAGTCTGGACTATCCTCTAGAGCCTTTCATGTCACCTATGTTCTAATATCCACACTAAATATATTTTTACTTGTGTTTTTTCCTTTACTTTATTTTTTTGTTTTCTTTTGTTTTTGTTTTCTACTCCCTCATTCATATATTCTCTACAGCCCTCCATATACAAACTTCATTTTCATCAATATTCCCCCTCTCTAATTCTTATTACAGAAATTTTAGTGTCTCCTCTCCTTTATTGGGTCTTCCCCAATGGTTTGTTGATGATTATCTGGCTTCTACATGAATTCAATTTAAAATTATGCAAAATATTTTATATCCTACTAAGGAGACATTTCTACATCAATGTTCCCTGCTGTATTCACAAAAGCTAAGAAATAGAACTAATCTACATGTCCATCAAGTAATGAATGAACAACAAATATGTAGAATGCAAGCACAATGAAATATTACTCAGCTATAAAAAATTTAAAGAAAAATTAGCAGGTAATTGGATGGAACAGGAAAAAAAATGATGATAGAGGTCATTCAGGGTCAAAGAGACAAACACCACATGTTCATTCTCAAACATGGTTCCTAGCTTGAATTTGTAGCAATTATTTTAGTAAATTGAGTTAGTTAATGGATCAAAGATTGAATTTATATCATAAAAGCTTCTAATCTTTATTCTGCTTGAGATAAAGTCATTAAAGGACTGTAATTCCTTGTTTATCAATGACCAGAAATTAGTGAAGTTTAATTGATTTACTAAAGAGAAAAGCTTTGTTTAATCTATTCATTGATTGCTTTATAGAAAATTTTCTGTTTATTGAATTATATATTAATTATAAAGTTATGTTTCTTTTCAAGGCACAAGGATATTAATGTCACTGGTTACAGCAGGACATGAATGCAATATCATATGTGTGTGTGTGTTTCTCCAAACTCTTATGAAGTGTATATTCTATTTATATATCCCATATATATTTAACATATATGTGACATTTAATATAAAGCATATATACTTTCCAATGGAAAGAAATAAAAAGTCCTCTTCTGGCCTCTGTAGACAGTGAACTCCTGTGGACATACCCACACACAGTCATGAATATATACACATAATTTTAAAGAGTAAAATTGAAACTGTACTTTTTAATTATTAAACACTTATTTATTAGTAACTATATTCACTTATAACAAATACACTTACTTAACTACTATTCCTATAAATGCCTACAATCCCTATGAATGCCTTCAACCCCTAAGACTTAACCACTAAACCTATTGATAACTATTACAACTATTTTCTTAACCTTTTAGAAGGATACAGTCTCTGGGGCAGGTCCTCAGTCATCAGGAACACAGTCTCTGGGGTAGATCCTTTAATGCACTTAGCAGTCTTTTTTCTGGAATATCTCAGATGTAGATCCATCAGGGTAAATTGGCTATGGCGGCTTCACCTTAAATAAGGCTTGAGGCTTTCTTCTCTCTGGGAGACCTTAGCTGTCTGTAGGCCAACTTATTTCCTATGTATCAGCAACTCTGCCATTCTGCCTCAGTCTTTAAACCTGGCCACAGTTCTGTTCAGGCCACTGTTTGGACAGGTCAAACCCCTTTAGGCAAAAGCTGAGCCACAGGGTTTAGTTCTTAGCCTTTTGCTGTCTTGCTGAGGCTTTCTTTGCTCACCAGCTTCTTTCTGCCTCATGGAGATCTGGCCATCAGTCCACCAGCACTTTCTCCAGCAGGACTCTTGAAGCTCTCATCAGAGGGGACCTCTGGCTCTATCCTTAAATAGGACCTCTCCTTGTTCCACCTGCTTCAGCTTAATTTGGGCTCTGCCCACTTAGCAGTTGAAAACAATGCCAGGTCATAAAGTCTTTCCTTGATTCACCTGGTTTCAACCTTGTTTTTCAGTCCATAGAGAATACCCCTGTTTCATGTGACTTCATCCATAAGCTGATGCTCACAGCCAAGTTGATCTTCATGCCCCAGATTAAGAGACTGTATCAGAAACCTAGATATTTACTAAATCTAATTTATATTAATCTATCTCCCTACAATCTCCCTACATAAAATATATACAAAAATATTATTGTTCTTTGCCAAAACAATTACATGTTAATCAAAGGGCCAAGATACTCTTTGCACTGTAAATAATGATAACATATGATCTTACTTCAAAATCTATGTGAATAACTATTTCAGTAGTTGTATCTAAGAATCAAATGAGTAAGAATTATACTCACATATCATTTTGTAAGTAAGCTTTTAAAACTTGAAAGAACAGACAGTATAAAATTTGGTTCCCTTTGAGGTTTTCTTTGGCAATTATCTAAGAAAGTGTGTGTGTGTGTGTGTGTGTGTTTATAATTATAAAAATCTGAATTTTATTCCATTCTCATTTTGATAAATACAGAGAACTTGATATAACAATGATACTGTTCTTAATATCCATAACTAACATTAATTAAACAGATGGTGTATAGTGTGGAATACTGTAGCTACTGGGACCAAAATTTTGCAGAATGTTTTCTATGAGAGCCAGAACAAAATGTTTTCTTGAGTGTTTTATTTTGGCTTATTAAATTCTTTAGAAATTATTGATGGATTATATTTAATTGGGGTTTTTGATAAAGAATATTTTAATTGTTGACAGACTTTAAAACAGTACACTTGTTTTTCCCTTTACTGTGTGCAGTGTGGTAAATGCAACTTAAATTTCCTTGCAAAGCACAGATTAGAGTGGGTTGGGAAAAGCGAAAACTATTCATTTGTAGATATGATGCCATGCTTGAGGAAAAAACCAAATACACAATTTCAAATTATGCAGAATTAAATTTACAAAACTATGACTATTTCACTCAGTTTCTTTTGTAGTATCTTGCAATTTTGTCTTTGGAGTAGATTTTATAAAAACAGTCTTGTTTTAAAATAATCACTCAATCATAAATCAGTTTTCTTTTTATGGATAAACAATGAGGTATATTTTATGTCAAGCATTGATTTTAAATATTTTCATGAAGAAAATGCACTTTTCATAAACCTGCATGGAGTATAAAAATGGAATTTAGATACACTTTCATATGTTACTTTTTAAACTATTCAAGTAACATTTGAACAGGTAAATGAGTTTCACTCTTTTGCACTAATTCCTACTTTTCAGTAAATTAGAATATAGTATTGTGTGTAATTTTGTACTGACAAGTGTCCTTACTTTAATTTTCATCTAATGAAGCTTGAAATGCCATCGATTTGAGTGAATTTGTGTGAGAAATTAAATTTATTTGGGGAATGTTTTTGGTGTTGCCAAGTTTTTAAACACTGATCTGACAAATGGTTTTGAATTCATTAAGTTGGCCAAATATTTATACTTTATGTTTGGATTTACCCAGTCTGATCTGCTTAAGTGTCTTCTGGAAGTTCCAGAATGCAAGCATAAAAGAATGACATGGATGGGGAGAAAAAAATATAGATGGTGACCTATGGGAAACTCTGTTTGAATCTTTGAATGTTGCCCATCACCTATTATCAAATGTTTTCATTTTCTTTCAATGTGTGAAGTAGCTGGTGACAATAATGTAAAGGTAGAAAGCACCAACTCACTTAGCTCATGGATGAGAGACTCCTCCAAAGAAGCTTGTAAGTAAGACAATGACTAAGGAGAGGAGTCTTGAGTTTGATAATCCTTGAATTTTCAGACTGGTTTTCCACAGGCTTGACAACTTAAATTCCAGTATAGGACTAGTAGTTTTGAGTGTTCACTTTAATCTTCCTTAAAGGCTGATGATACAAAAGGAAAATACTCTGCTTTCCGAAGAAGATACAGGTCGAAACATCATTTGAAGCTTATATACAATGCCATCATTTTGGAACCATACTTAATTTCAGGTAGATTTTTGATCAAGTTAAAATACAATTCTGTAACTAAGTCTTCATAATTTCTGATGTTAGATATGAGATTACTGATGATTCTCTTCTTTTACTTCTATAGAAGAACATATTGAAACGAATAATTGTTTCTTCAATAGATAAAATAAACTTAGTAGATGTCAAATGAACATTTTTTCTTGTAGTAGACCTGTTTTCAGTTAAAAAAAATCATTGTTTTGCTCATTGCACTATATCCTGCATAAAACAAATCTTCCTGTCAATCATAATCCTGTGAATACCCTGAAGTATCAAATAAAATGAAAAATAAAAACTGTTACACTTTCATGAGATGGCTAAGGCCAATTGCTATTTCTTTCACAGATGACAGATTCCTTTTATGGATGTTTTCTATGTGGTTCAGCTTAGAAATTATCACATATAGATTGGCTCTGCCCCTAGCAAAATGTAAAAGTAAATGTAAACTTGCAGCATCTAGCCAAACACCAACAAAAACAAGTCGGAAAAAAATGCATTGTTAGGTGTCAAGCACAGAGCCATAACCCTATTGAGATTTTGAGCAATTGGAAATGAGAGTCAGGTGACATCATGAAGATGTGGACATGAAAGCAAATCACCGCTCTTGGAGCCTACCTCCACTACATATTCTTGTGTTTATGTTGTCAAAAATGTGCTAATAGAAATTCACACTTCCAAAGACCAAACAAAGTTAGATGCTGAATTTTTAAAGAATATCAGTCTTATATATTGTGCAAGGAAAAACAGAAAGAAATGAAAATAATGCTGACTTTTAGCACTCCCATTAGCTTGTCCAAATGGAAAGGCAAAGGTGACATGTCACAACTACAAATACAGATGTTTTTGATTTATTACTATTTCATCAATGTGCCCATGCTAAGAATTATAAAGAAGTAAGTCTTGCCAATTGAAGGTATTTTATTTATGTCCAGTTAATATGTTTTGAAGTACTTTAATATCTTTAATACCATAAGGTAGTAGTTTAAAAGTTGGACCTGGGAATCTTCTGTTTAATATCAGGACATTGATGTTACAATATATCCATGAATCTTCATGCATATCACAAATATTTAATGTTTTTGAACCATTAGCCTTTTCAATCTCACATACAAAGCATATATTAGTTACCATCATTTGCTAATAAAAAAATAGGACCTTGGAAAGCTGGCTATTTATTCTCTGGCACAATAGCAGTCCTCCTGTTTGCAGTGTATACTACCTCAATGACCCTCTGTACATCTATGTATGTATGTGTCAGCTTAATCAGTAGCACCTTATTATGCTGAGGCTCAAGGCTACCATTAGTATGTGCCTGGAGTTTGTGTGCTGGAAACTTAATGTCCAAGCATCTGTGCTGAGAAAGGGCGCTATGACACAAAGCTTCTGCCCTCCTTGCTAGACTAACATTGTTATAATAAGAATAGATTTCTTATGCGAGGAACTTGATTCTGATTGAAGGAGATTTTCTCTTTCTCCTCTGCTATTTAACAGCATCGTGACCTATGATATTACATGCATCAAGAATGTCCCCTTTGTGCAGCTCTTTGTATTGGACTCATCAGAATTCAGAATTATGGGTAAAATTAATTTTCTTTATGTTATCCAGTTTGTGGTATTGTTTTATAGCAATGTAACATACTCTAGGAGACTTCTGATATATTCTTTATATGTAAAGAGACAATGAATCAATATTGGAGGTTGCTGGTAGGTTGAAAATGTAGTGATTCATTTCATGCAACCAAATTTTGAATGGAAACTCCAGTGGCCACATGTTAAATCACTACTGTCCCTACAGAACACACTGGAATCTTGTGTATTTACCTGGGCTAGTAGTGCAATTGTACCTGAGTGACATATTTGTACTCCTGAAAGAGTAAGTAAACTGTAAGTTTTGTGTTTATATGATCTGTTGCTGCTAATAAAATGAGTGACTGCTGTCACCACTGATTGACAGTAACAAAGTAACTCCATTTACCTCCATGTCTGCTTATAAGAAGAGATCATATGCAGCTATATAACAACACTTTATTACCATAGTATATTAGTAAAACTCCGTGAGACCAGTTGTGAAAACATACAGACTTAATCCTAGCATCCCATAATTTGAGGTAAGAGGTTAGCTAGCTCCATGTTTGAGGTTAGCCTGAGCCTGGATTGCAAAGCAAGTTCTCAGTCAGGCAGACATACATGGTAAGATCCTGTTTAAAATAGTATGTAAGCAAGAGAGAAAACAAAAAGACTTCTTGGGTGACTTAAAACAGAAACATTTATTCTGTATGAAAACCAATCTCCCCCGACCCGGTAAGGTGCTTATTTAGTCCTGTCCTACAGTGACAGCATCACAATAGTGAGGCAAATCTGAGCCTCGGTGCCTCATTTTTTCATGGAAAATGAACACATGACAGTCTCATGTGTGATAGGAAGAAAGTAATGAAAATCATATCAAGTATTCTAAAGAATTCTGTTGTTTTGTATTATATTTATAGTTATAAGAAAAAGAACCATTTTTGGACTGAAAGGTAGAGCTGTTGGGGGGAAAAACAGAAATACCTTAAACTAAAAAAAAAGAAGGGAAGAGGATGGGGGGTTGAGGGGGAGGAGGGTGGAAGGGTGGGACTGGAGGGGGAGTAGGGAGGGGATTGTGATTGAGATGTAACTTGAAGAAATAAAAATAAATTATTAAAAAAAGAATTAGAACAGAAAAAAGGCAGTATATTATCAGTAGATATTTTTTTAAGACACTGTATCTTCTGGCAAATATTCTCAGTTTGGTTTCAATAATGGTGAATGCAGTCTGTTGGTACTTCTATATTTACTTAAATTACCTTCAAATGATTTATTTTAAGTTATAGAAAACACTGAAAAACATTCATTCCATTTATTTTAAACCTTAAACTTTAAATTAGTCATATACTTGACTATGCCACCTGATACTCTACAAAATTTAGGTTGTAAAGTAACTAGATTCCTTCCTTTAACAATAAATTAACAAAATTAATTTTTACTGTATATTTATTTTGTACATTGAAATAATTTAATCTTCAAGGAAATATACAAAGATCCCTCACCATATTTTTACAGATAATCTAACCTTTGTCATACAATCATAAAGAGAACTCAGGTGCTTCTTACTTTTTTTTAATCTCTACTCTTCAACTGTCAAACCAAAGTCTGTGATTGACCCAACTTTACCTCTATTTTATTACATTTTTTTTTCAATTTTATTGCTAAAATTTGCTACAGTTCTTTTTACTACATTAGCTATATTAATTTACATTAATGGTATTAACACCATTAAATATACTATTTGTCACTAAGGTAGTTAATAATTATCAGTGATTAATGTCATTTTCTACATCACTTATAAGAAATCTGTTAAATCCTCCATTTCTGGGAGGCTTGGGATTTTACTTTCAGACCCATACTTTGATGCATACATTTTAAAGATATCCTTTGTTGTTGTTGTTGTTGTTTGTTTATTACTTAAACTTACATCTTCATCACATTCCCTTCTCTCCACCCTCACCCCTCCCAGACCCACCCTCCCAGCCTCTCCTCCCTCCCTACCTATCCTACTCCTCCAGTGTGAGTTGCCCCTATATATCAGCCCCGCTTAGTTCAGCAGTCATATGAGTGTTAAGAGCTTCCTCTTGCACTGGGGGGCCTAAATGGCAACTCTATTAGGGCAAAGTGTCCCACAAACAGGTAACAAGGTCTAGTTCCTATTCCCTTTGGGGTGTTGGATGTAGGATAGTTGTCCTAACTAAATGGCTAAAGTCCAATTATAAGTGAGTAGATGCCATGTGCTTCTTTCTGAGTCTGGGTTAGCTCACTCAGGAGGAGCTTTTGTAGTTCCATCCATTTGGCTGCAAATTTCATGGTTCCATTGTTTCTGATAACTGAGTAGTGTTCCAATGTGAAATTGTACCATAGTTTTTTTTTTTTTTAATCTATTCTTTGGTTGAGGGATATATGGGTTGTTTCCAGTTCCTAGCTACTACAAATAAAGCTGCTATGAACATAGATGAGGAGATGTCCTTGTGGTTTGGTGAGGAATCATCTGAATGTATACCCAGAAGTGGTATGGCTGGATCTTGAGTTATTCCAAGTTTTCTAAGATATCGCCAGACTGATTTCTATAGTAGTTGTACAAGTTTGCACTCCCACCAGCGATGAAGGAGGGTTCCCCTTTCTCCACAGCTCCCCCAGCACGTGCTGGTTTAGTAGAAATCAAGATGTGAGGTTTCAGTGATGTGGGAAATCTCTGACAATAGAAGCAGAGCTGACACTGTAATGACATATATTAGTCACTTTTATTGTCATTGTAACCAAGTATTTGACAAGAAGCAATGGAAAGGGGGAAAGGTTGACTTGTGCTCACTGTTTGATGGTGCCTGGGGAAAACACGACCTTGCTTTGGCCTCCTGACTGTAGTGGCATGAGCAGGAGACCCCTGACTCTGGAGCAAGAAACAGCCCAGTGTTAGTGTCCAGCTGGATTCCTCCGTTGTCTTTCATTTTACTCAGTGTAGGATGCCAGCCATTGAGCTGTATAAGCACATTAAAGTGAGGCCATCTTCCCTCAGACAATTCCCTCTGTGAATGCCCCCTCAGACACATCTGAAGACCTGGCATAGTAACGAAAGGCATCTGTTTATCCAACTTATGTTACAATCAAATGTTCCCATCACAGGCCATATAAAGAGTTAAGTTGCAGATGCACATCCATCCGGTGAAGCCAAAGGAAGCACGGAGCTTCTGTAGTCACTCCCTAGGCAATATTCCAATGATTTTTAGATAGAATTCATTGCCAATTCATTCCCATTTTTGATTTCCTATGATCAAGCCCAGTTGTAATATCCTCAAACCAAAGCTTAAGATATTGAAGCTACTCTGTCTTCAAGTTAATAACAAATTATTCAAATAATGCATTCAAATACCTTGTAAAGCCAAACAGAAATTTATTTTATTAAGTATATTTTGTCTTTCTGGTAGTGTTAGAACTCAACCTAGAGAATCCTTATGATTAATAAACATATCTAAATGTATGTGACTTTGTTTCTGGATATTTTGTGTTTTTTGTTATCTTTACCAATTTAATGGTTAAATTTCATTGACCCCTATAATCTTGCCTCATTTTGCAGAATTCTTAATTACCCTGATTAGTCATCCAAGCTCAGATGGGATGCATTGCCAAGTCTGGGGATTTTATTATTCCTTGTATTTGAAATATATTTAAATTAAAAATTCCAAATGTATTTAAATCTTTAGTCATAGTTTTCTACAAAAAAGGTAAAACCTAACATTCCTCTCTGTACATTTCTTACAAAGTTTTGATGGGGACAGTACATATTTGAGTGTATAATTTCAGTTATATTTGTTGTGAATTGATTATACTTTTTTCATTTTCTAGAGATATTGCCTTTCCCATTTTTTATATACAACAGGACAGAAGAAAAACCAGAGGGCAATAAAAACATTACAATCTCTGATGTACAGAAGCATATTTTAGTAATAGTGTGTTCTGCTCAATATAATTTAGTCAATGGAAAATTAGTATATATTATTCTCAGATTATCAATTTTATTCTCTTAGAGTATGATAAAGTAACTAAATGCAATGGCAGTTCAGAACATTCCAAGTGTTAATCCATCCATTATTTTTGCTGTTCTCAATCTATTATGGGAGTTTTCAGTACATCAAAGCAACTCTCACATACATCAATTTTGATTGTCCTAGCATAGCTGTGAGTTTAATAGACATTTTACTGGCTGCAATATGAAATGTAAGAACATTGTGCTCAATTTAAATGACAGAAATATTTTGGAACCAATATATAAACCTCAGTGAAAGTAGTAAATATACATATTCACTAATATAAATAATTTTTCCTATCAACTATTATATTTGGTTTTAGGCATATCATATCTATAAAATACATTTTTCATAAATATATTAAATATAGGCATACATGCATATATCATATGTACTGACTTGTTTTGTTTGTCAGATTATCACAGTTAGAGCCTCAGTTGACGAAATGAGATCCAGCTGTAAGGGATTTTCTCAATCAGTGATTACTGGGAGAGGACACAGCCCATAGTGGGTGGTGCCATCCCTGGGCTGATGGTCCCATTTCTATAAGAAAGCAGGCTGAGCAAGCCATTTGGAGCAAGCCAGCAAGCAGCACCCCTCCATGGCCTCTGCATCAGATCATGCCTCCAGGTTCAGCCCTTCTTCAGTTCCTGTCCTGACTACCTCCGATGATGGACTATGATCTAGAAGCATAAACCAAATCAACCCTTCCCTCCTCAACTTGTTTATTTGGTCACGGTGTTTTATTCCAGTAATAAAACCCCTGACTAAGACGCCGTATGCCATTCATTGTGTGATATCAATTGTCAAGATGTTCTTTATGTATTCTTAGTAATTTTATATGTAATATAGTTGCATTGAAGGTCAACCTCCTCTTCCTCTGTGATGTCATAGATTGAACTCAGGGTCTCTCACCTACTAGACAGTTATGGTGCAACTGTGCCCCCAGCCTCTAGCTTCATTTTGATTTATTACCAACATTCCAAAAAGTCAGAATGTTTTGAGAGGAGTTGATATTTGTCCTTCAGAATTTTCTACCTACAGAACAGCATCATTACTGCATATCCTCATCTGTTTCTAAGTTCTCAGTCCCCTGCCCTGCCCTGCCCCTACATTTGTATTCTTGAGCAGGCATACCCCAAACCTGCATTCATGCAAGTTCCTGTTCTGTGGCATCATTTATTTTTTGAAGGTTCTTTTTTTGTTGATCTGTGTAGCACCAAAGTAAAGGCCAAAATAAAAAATAAAATAAAATAAAGTAATTTAAAGATTTTTATAATCTTCATGATGTTTCCATGATTTTGTTGTTAAATTTGTGTAATATGTTTAATCATATTTGACTTTTTAAAAAAGATTTATTTATTTATTTAATGTATACAAGTACTCTATCTGCATGTACACCTGCATGCCAGAAGAGGGCATCATATCCCAGTATAGATGGTCCTGAGTCACCTTGTAGTTGCTGGGAATTGAACTCAGAACCTCTGGAAGAGCAGACAGTTCTGACTTTTTAAACTTAACACTATGAGTCTTGATTAGGATGCTGACTTCTTATGTTTTGTTATTTTTAAAACTGTATTCATTTCTTGGGTATTTCATGAAGTTTATTTTTATTATATTCTTTCTCTTTCTTCATCTTCTTCCAGATCCCTACTTCCTATTCCCCCAACTCTATGCTCTTCTTTCTCTCAAAAAAAAAAAAAGGCAAAATAAAAATGCCACTGAAAAACTGGAATCCAGTTTGTGTGGCAAACTGGTCTTTATTTTTAAAACGGGGGTGGGTAAATGACCTTCCTGTACCTTTTGAAAAATCATCATTTTTAAAATTCAAGAACCAAAGTTAAACCTTAAATTTTTAAAGAATTTTGCATGAAGTGTATATTGAGATATTGAAATATTTGAGCAGTATTATCTCCTTAGAATAAGAGCAGCAATCTGCACAGTGCTGCGAGCATATCTATTCAAGTTCAGAACCTGGCAGTCACAGAAAAGCTCCGCGTTGCCTGCTGCTGTCCATGCAGCCACTCAATTCACACAAGAAATGGAATTTTAAGCTGGAGTAAAATATTTCATGAAATAGGATAGTGTCTCTGTTTTTTGTATGCCTGATCTGTCAAAAATGTGTTTGTCAATCTACTGCAACTCCAAAATTTACCCGAAAGCCTCAAAGCCCGTGATAAGGTTCTGCTCTACATTCACATCATTCTAAAAAAGGTACAGGCATGCGTAAGCTCCGGCTTGTGCATGTAGTTACTCTGTTAATAAGAGAGGAGAATGCTTAAAGATGAGTTGTTTCATCAGCCTTTATGTTGAGGTAAGTGTTCAGAACTTTTCCTCCATTATATATCTGCGGTTTTGATTTCACATCATGTTTGCTTTTGTATAAAAAACTCACAGCGAGTCTTCCACAACAGAAGATTGTTAAATGTGTAACAAGAATTTGAAGAGCATTATGACACAAACTTCCGCACTATTCTAGATTTTATGACTCTCCCAACTACTCATTTTAGATATCTTTCACACTCGATTATGTAGCAGTCTTTTATATGCCTAACTTTATGTAGGCTTTCTCAAATACCCAACTCTATTTTCATAAAAAGAACTCATGTTTACTTGCTTGTGCTTCTACAATGCTACAATGCTGAGAGAAAGCACATACAACTGGTGGTGGGTATGCAAATAATATAATTATTGTAGCCAAATGCATAGTAGAGCCATACAGTCTTGTCCCATATGGGAGATTTCAGTGTTATATGGATCTTATATAGAAGGTTATAAAGAAGAGATTACAAACTTCCTGAGTGGGCTGTGGAAATAGCTCAGTTGTTACAAACAACTGCTGATCTTGCAGAAGACAGTGTCTGTTGCAGAGAATCCACATGGGAACTCACAACCACTTTTATCTCAAAATTGTGCTTTGATTCCCTCTTCTGGCCTTTTCAGGCAATAGGTATGCACATGGCACACATACATACATGCAAGGAAGCACTCATACACAAAAAATAAAAGTAAACAAATTTCAAAATTAAATAAATAAGATTCTTGAAAGGTGGCAAGAATTTCAAGAGAAACATACTATCAATTGCCTTTTGGGATGTTATTTGCTTCACTTTATTCAAGACAGGGTCTCATATACCCCACACCTTCATTTAACTCTCTATGTAATCAGGTATTACCCTACATTCCTAGTCTATTCCTTTCATCTTCAGAGAGAAGAAATGGGATAACAGTTGTGGCCCACTCTATCTGTTTAATGCAGTGATGGGAATCAGACCAATGGCCTTGTATGCTAGCTAAGCACTAATCAACTAAGTCACAAACTCAACCTTATTTTACCTATTAGATAGGTAAAATATAATATAATATACATGATTATATTATATTTATGTACATATTAAATAAACAATATATTTATATGCATAAGCATGTATTATATTTATATACATAAATATATATATTGCATATATTATGTATTATATAATATATAATAAGATATATCATTATTACATATATTATTTAATATATATATATGTTTGGTTCCCACTTATATGGATTCTGTATTTGTCATTTGGTATGTACTTAAAAGGTGAGCAACCCCAAGTAAGATGATTCCAATTTAATATACATACATAAAATTCTTTGGGATATGAAAAAGTCAGATTCTTGGCATGAACCCAGAGATGCTTGCTCTATAGAGAAACTCAACATTTTTAAGCAGGCATCACCAGTAAGTGTCAGACAAATGATCCGTAGGATACATTTTTATAAGAATTATGTAGAATTTCTAGTCTCACTGGAAATTGGCAACACTGATTCCTAACTCAATAGACACTATAGACATTTAAATTGTTCTTGTTAAGAAAATATAAAACATTTTGAAGGAAATTTAGAGTATATTATAAAACCAACTAATTTCATTAAGATATTCAGAAATTAATTAACATAACATATTTTTAAAATAATTGTATCTATTTATCATGAGTCACTTGCACTCAGCTTAAACCTTTTACCATGTATTTTAGTAAAGTTCAACTAAACTAAGAAACACACAAACGAAGCAAAACAACAACAATATTACAAGCAAGGTTTTTTTAAAGCCATATGTTGAAAGTAAGCAGGATATTGCAAAGGTAAAGTTTTCATGTTAATTAAAGTTAATTAAGTTAAGTCCACTGATATTAAGAGATATTAATGACCAATGATTGTTAATTCCTATTATTTTGGTGGTGTTGGTGGTGGTGTGTGTGAGTGAGTGTATAATACAGTTTGAAGTCAAGTGAAGTTTTGAGGGAGCTGGAGGGATCATGGACACCACAAGAAGTTCCACATATCCAATTAACTGGGACACAAGGGGGCTCATAGAGATTGAACCACCAACAAATGAACATGCATGAATTGGTCCTAGATCTTAGGCACACTACACATATGAAGCTGATGGTCTGTTTGGTCCTCAAGTGGATCCGCTAACAATTGGAGCAGGGTCTGTCCCTGACATGGAGAAGGTTGGCTCCCTCTGGATTCCATTTTTATAGCAGAGCTACCTTGTCTTCTCTCAGTGCAAGGGGAGGCACTTCGTTCTAATTTGATTTGATATGCCAGAGTGGGTAGTTATCAGATGTGGGGGGAGTTTGGAGGAAGTGGATGTGAAGTTGGGACTGGGAGGAGGGAGGGTGATGGTGATGGAATGTAAAATAAACAAATTAATTTAAAAAAAGAAAAAAATCTGTACTCCACAAATTGGAAAATCTAAAAACATTTCTACTAAAAAGCTGTAGAAATAAAACTGCATAGTACTCACATAAAAACAGACATGTTGACCAATGGAATTGAATCAAAGACCCAGACATAAATCCACACATTTAGAGACACTTGTTTTTGTTTGTTTGTTTTTGCTTTTATTTTTTAGTAAAGAAGATAGAAACACACATGGGGGGAAATCATCTTCAACAAATAGTGCTACACTAACTGGATGTCTTCATGTACAAGAATGCAAATAGATCCATATCTGTCACCCTGAAGAAAACTCAAGTTCATGTGGATCAAAGACCTCAACATAAAATCTGATACACTAGGGAGAGAATAGCCTTGAACTCATTGACACAGGAGACAATTTCCTAACAGAACACCAATAGTGCAGGCACTAAGACCGTCAATTAATAGATGACACCTCAGGAAACTGAAAAGTTTCTGTAAGGCAAAGACAGTGTCAATAGGACAAAACTGCAACCTGCAGAATGGGAAAAGATTTTCACCAACTCTACATTAAAAAGAGTGCTAATATTCAAAATATATAAACAACTCAAGAAATAAGACATCATCAAACTAAATAATCCAATTAAAAAGTAGCATACAGATCTAAACAGAATTCTCAACAAAGGATTCTAAAGTAACCGAGAAACACTTAAAGAAATCATTCTTAGACATCAGGAAAATAATAAAACAAAACTACTTAGAGATCCCATCTTAAATCTATCAGAATGACTAAGATCAATAACATAGGTGACAGGCCATTGTTGGGGGTTGGTTTGGTGCTGGTGTGTATTCAAATGCTAAATACTGGACCCCGAGATCTGGCGGCAGTACAAATGAGCACATCTTCATGTACATGGCATGATGTTGTTTATAAATCTTGTCCCCCAATTATCTCTGGTTGGTTAATAATAGTTGCTGACAGCTTATAGCTGGGCAGAAGAGAAGTAGGCTAAGCTGAAATTCCTGGGGTTGGTGTCTCAGAGGGACCACAAGATGGCTAGAGAGATAGACAGAAAGTAGAAAAGAGAAGGGGAAGGAGCTCACAATTAGACAGGATGGATCTGGAACATGTGACCAAGAGGAGTTTGTCCCGAGGACAGGTTGATGGATCAGAATTCACTCAGAAGTCACTAGATTGGCAAGTAATGGGAATTTATGTAGGTTTTAAGGGTATCAGGATTAATATAACTCAGAATTTTCCTAGCTTAGGTTATTAACAAAATAGTGTATTTCTGTGTCTTTTATTTGGGAACCAAATAGTCTAACATGGGATAGGAAACCCTAATAGATATTTAATGACATAAAAGGGGTGTAGTGAACCTCCAGAATAATAATTCCAACTACAGGTCATCCTTGGAAGGATGTGGAACAAGGGCAACACTTCTCTGTTACTGGTGGGAGTGCAAACTTATACAGCCACTGTGGAAATCAATATGGTGGTTCCTTAAAAAATAGGAAATCTTGTCATTTTGTTAGTTATTATAACAATCTATCACAATTATTTTCTAAGCTACTCAGAAATTAAGTTGTTAAGAGACAGCAACATTTGCATATCTAAACATAAGAGATAGATAGGGTGTCTTCAAAAACCCCAAGAAATCTGCAGAGTATGGCATTCAAAGATGTTTTCTTAAATTAAGATTTTTTGATGTCGAGACATGCCAGGTCCTGACAGCATCCCCCATTCCACTCCAAGTAGAAGATGAGCATCAAAGAATCTCCAGTGTGAGATGGTTGAATTAGTGGCAAGCCTATCTCTTGGCAAAAAAAAAAAAAAAAAAAAAAAAAGCCTTGCTTCAACTGTAGACAGACTGCTGTCCAAAAAGGACAAAACTTGGAAGCAGGTAAGTCGACAGCCTAGCTCTGCCAAGACAGGGTAGGTAAGTCCTTCATAATTCCTGCTCTACAATCAATGTCTGTCATAGATACGAGGCCAAACAGCTGAAGGTTAATGCTGTAATGTATGGAGAGAAAATGGGAACTGTCGAGGCAGCCGCGGGTATGTCATTTCTTAGTTTTGGAAGCTGTAGGTCCTGCACTTCCTATATAATCAGATACATTTATCCCTCTCAGGTCTCTGAGGTGGTTGAAGAATAGACAGCTAGAGTCTCATAGTTAAATTTTGAGTTGTTTAGGAATCAAGAGGGCATTCTGGATCTAAGAAGATGTTTTTAAAATTGTGATGCAAGTTAGTATGAAAGCTGAGTTAGATAGAGAACTTTAAACTCATGGAGATAGTTAGATAGTAGAATGTTAAAGTCAGGGACCAAATACATGTGGACTGGACATTGAGAATGTAAGCTAAGCCATATAACTCTCAGAATTGTGGCCTATTTATTTCAGTTGTTTTGTACTGTATTTATTGTTATAAGAGAAAGAACCATTTGTTGGACTGAAAAAAAAAAGAATTATGCATTCTGGGGTAAGTGTGAGAGGGTAGGAGAGTGGGGCTGGGAGGGGTGGAGGGAGAGGGCTGTGATGGAGATGTAACTTAAAGTAATAAATAAACATTAAAAAAACAAAAACAAAAACAAAAAATAAATAAATAAAATAAATAGGAAATCTTTTTACCTCAAGATCCCAGCTGCATGACCCTTAGGCATATACCCATAAGACACATCATCCTACCACAAGGACATTTGCTTAACTATGTTCATAGAATCTTTATTCATAACAGTCAGAAACTGGAAGCAACCTAGATGTCCTTCAATCAATAAATAAATAAATAAAATGTGCTATATTTACACAATAAATAAAAAATGACATCATGAAATATGCAGGCAAGTCAATGGATAGGATTGGAAACAAATCACCCTGAATGAGGAAACCCGTACCCAGAAAGATAAACATGGTATGTATTCACCTATAAGTGGATATTAGCTGTTGAGTAAAGGATAACCAAACTACAATCCATAGACCTTAAGAAACAAACTAACAAGGAGAACTCAATGGGTGTGCACATGGATCTCCCTGAGAAGGAGAAATGGAATAGATTTTGCAGGTGGACTGAGAGTGGGTGGGTATGAGAACAGGAAGGATCTGGTGGGGGAAGGAAGGAGAGAAGGAGAGAGTACAGAGAGAGATGACTGAAAGTTATGGGAATTTAGGAGGCTGGATGGAAATCTCCTGCAGTGGAAATTTCCTGAAACCTATGAGGGTGACACTATTGAGGATGCCTAGTAATGGACAATATGGAGTCTTAACCAGTCATCTTTTGTGACAAGACTAGGCATGCAGTGATGAGACTAGATACTAACCCAGTCACAAAACCTATAAGCTACAACTTGTCCTTCCTGTAAGATAACACTGAGACAATGGTTGCTCAGATATTGTGGGAGTGGCCAACCAATGACTAGTCTTATCTGACCACATGGTCTTATTTGACCACACACCATGCCATGAGAGGGAGGGAGCTCATTCTTAATACTGCATGGAACACCAGGATCCAGAAGATGAATGGCTCAGAGATCTACCATGAAACCAACCAACCAACCAAATAAACAAACAAAGAAGCAAAAAGTTAATGAAATTATTCCTAATGTTATTCTGCCATGCTCATAGAATTGATGCCTAGCCCAGTTGTCATCAGATAGGCTTCCTCCATCAATTGACCAGAGTAGATACAGAGACCCACAGTAAATACTAGGCAGAGCTCAGGGAATCCTACAGAAGAAGAGAGGAAGTATAGTAGGAACCAGTGGGAACTATCAGCACAAGAACCTAGCCCATAGAATCGACTAAGCAAAGTTCACAGTGGGTCAAAGAGACCAGAGAAGCAACCACAGAACCTGCATGAGTTTGTACTAGGTCTTCTGCATACATGTTGTGGTTGTTTAGCTTGGTGTTCTTGTAGGACTCCTAACAGTGGGAGTGTAGGGAGGGTGGTAACTCCGACTCTTTGCCTGCTCTTGGGACTCTTTTCTTCCTACTGTGTTGCCTTGTCCAGACTTGATATGATGGTTTGTACCTAGTCTTACTGAATCTTGTTATGCTGAATTTGGTTGATATCACTGAAAGTTCTGCTCTTTTCTGAAGGGAAATGGAGATGCAGTATGTCTGGAGGAGAGGGCTAGTAGCAGAGGACTGGTAGGAGGGGAGGAATGGGAGATTACCATTGGGATGTATTGCATGAAAGAATAAAATTTAAAAAAACCAAAATAGAGCAGTGTTAATAAGAAGAAAGATGATATAGAAAAAATGAACTCAGAGATTTCTTATCAGTTTAACAAAAGAAAAGCAAAGAAAACCTACAAATATAAGTCAGTCTTATGAAAACAGAGAGGTATCATTCTACCTAAATAAGGGAAAAGCCATCTCCAGGCCTTGATCTCATATAAGAGCTAATTATATATTGTTCAGTTAGTAAGCAATTATTTAAATAAAATATTGATATATTTACAATCAGGGAAATTTAGTAAGTTTGTCTTCATAAATTAATTCTATTTCCTAAAAGGAAAATTTACTACAAAATCAGTGAAAACACATAAGAATCATGATGCAATAAGCTTATTCTAAGACTTTAAAAAGTGTCAAGGGCTGAGGAGACAGTTCAGTGGGTAGCAGAGCTTGCTTTGAAAATATGAGGACCTGAGTTCAAATCTATAGAAACACATGAGTCTAATGTGGCTACTTAGATGGAGACAGGTGGATCCCTGGAGGTTGAGGGCCAGCCTTCCTAGACAAAAAGATGAGATTCCAGTTTAGTGGCTGTGTCTCAAGGCAGTAAATCAGAAATTGTTACAGGAGGACAACATGTCCTGTTCTTGCCTCTGCATGTTCACATAACATATCTTACACTCACATACCACAATACACAAACATACACACATGCACACACACACAATACTGTACATACACCATGTAATACACATAAACACACACACAATACTGCTCACACATCACACAATACACATAAACACAAATACACACACATATGCTAGAGATTTAACAAATTATTTTTTACTTGACAACTGATTTGATTTGAAAATAAGTCATACTATAAGGCATTTTAAAATTGACTGAAAGTGTAGAAGGTTGTGATACACTGTGTGGGTGCTGAGAACCACACTCAGGTCATCAGCAAGGAGAGCAAGTTTTTCTCATCCCTGACTTTTACCTCCAGCTATAGGATGTCAATAGTAACTGAGACTTTATGGGTCAAAAAGTGTTGATCGTGGCTCCATAAAGTATAAGATTGCTCAATATGCTGAAAAATGATAAGGCTATCTCAGGAAAAACTTCATGTATGTGTGGATATGTCTGTGTGTCTGTTTTTAGAATCCTTTAGCTTCTCTCTTATTACTAACTTGTTAGTAACAAATTTATCTTCTACAGTGGGGTACGATATGCAGTATCTTCTATTTACACCAATGATTCATTTTACTGTTTTTTTTTACATTTTTAATTTCATGGCTTCCCTTTTATTCTCATCATTATATACTATATAGAAAAGGGAAAATTAATAAACACAACAACCCTATTGGAAGTTAGCATGTACTTTCAAGTTGTGCCACACTCAGTCTTTACAAGAAGAAGAGGAGGAGGAGGAGGAGAACAGCAACAACAATAAGAAAAGAAAGTGATGAAGAAACAGCAGATCAATTTGCTTTTCAACACTGTAAGATGATTTCTCAGTAGTGCTTCTGAATTGGAGGGAAAAGTGATTGATAAGGTAATTAAATGATGAAAAAAAAAGTACCAGGCAAGAATGTAGAAAGAGCACAAATGAGGAAAATGATCAAGTGTACTTGATCTAAAAAATTACAGTATCAAATCATATAAATTATATTTCTTAGCAAAAGAAGAAGTATGCTCTTTGCCTACAATTTTTTTAATGTCCTTTAGAAAAGACAATACCTGCACCTACTGCTTTCTCATCCTTTTTGCTTCACTCCTATTAATATAGTATGATTTAGATGTGATTGCTTCATTTTACTGTTGGACTCATTCCTTTCAATCATACATTAAGAATTTTAAAAATATTAATATTGGTCAACTCTTCCTATTTTTATGTCTCTGCAATTATATGTATGAAGTAAGATAGCTATATTTTTATGGGACGAGGTATAGAGTGTATACCTTGAGAAAAGTTTAATAATTGTCACAGACTACCAGCATTAAAGTAATATTTTATGTGTGGGTTAATTCACAGCTTTCCTCTTACTGGGGAGTTCATGCTATTCAGGCTGCATGGCTAAATCTCTCTGTAGAATGTAAGACTTTCTTATTCTCTCAGCCTAATCAAGAGCCACCTTTCTAGGAGCAATGATTTAAACATTGCCCATCAGAATCAAAAGTACTGATACGAAGGCTGAATAAGCAGATAAGATTTATGGACTTTACTTTTGGCAAACGATGCCTTGGAGCCTCTTCTGGCTGCTTGCTTTTCTCTTGCTTTCATGGTTTTTCAGTCTTATCTCACTTTATTCACATAGTTCTGACTCTCTTCTCAGGAATCTCTTACTACTTGACCTTCAGTGGTGTGGCATTTCAGGCTCTTCCACCTAAAGTTACTTCAAATGTTAACCCAGAAGAATTGATCCAACCAGCTCTACACACAGCACCCGAGGACCAGAGACACAGACCAGGACCCAGAGAACAATCATTCAGACAGTGACTTTGGGCACAAAGATACCAGCTTCTTTGATTACTACACAGCAATATTTTGTTTAAGATGCAAATTAGAGTAGAGAGATTTGACACTGAGTTTGTAACATTGACTAAATATATTTTGAGACAAAAAGACTGTCTATATAAGTATTAAACTTATTTTGAACTCAGAAAAAGATATAAAATTACAAAACCCCATGTTTTCATTATTAATAGAAGTCATTCATCAATGAGGAGGAATAGTGCACACACACACACACACACACACACACACACACACACACACACACACAC
>CAJQZJ010031925.1:4663496-4673689 GCA_907164525.1 Lophiomys imhausi | reverse complement strand
GTGTGTGTGTGTGTGTGTGTGTGTGTGTGTGTGTGTGTGTGTGTGTGTAGAAAAAGAGATACAATGAATTAAAAATTGGAGAACTTTCTTTCTGAGTCTTCCAGTGTTGGGGTCTGTCAGGTGATGAGGTAGCATATGGCAGCTGGAGTCCTTTGGATTTCCTTTTTTTTTTGGGGGGGGGAAGCTCTCTGCATATTAAGACCCAGAACAGTTTAATGCCAGTAATTCAGATTCAGGGTCACTCATCTGAAGCAATTTTCCATCCCTGCAAACAAGGAGTTTCTACCAGCCCCAGTGACACTTTGAATCTCTGTACAAGGCACAATCCCAGCCATTTCAGAGCCCCATATATCCACTTCTGCTTATGTACCGAGAGATTGAAAATATCCTAATATAGGTTGGCCTTAGAGTTCAATAAGAACACAGAGGAGTAGTTGGCACTGGAGAAGAAAAAAAAATCAGAGCTCAAGACCTGGTCTCAGGGTTCTCAGTTCTAGAAACTAACAAAGAACATCTAATGAATACATAGCTTTGGAAGCTAAGTGGTCTGCTGGACATGGACAAAAGACTGTCATTCTCCACAGTTATCCTCAGAGAACAGATACTATTCTCTTCTCAGTGAGTGGAGCTACCAACCCTTATACCCTTCACAACAGACACTCCCTAAATTCAGCAACCCTAGCATCCATGATTGTCTTCTGAAGCAGTGAGGCAGACTCCTACCCAGATGTTGCATACCTCTGTTTCTGATTCCCTGATTTGTGATGGTTCCTTGTTTTCAGGTACCCAACCTATGGCCTCAAGCCACAGGGACCTTAATGATAGCATTTGGGAGAGTGCAAATTAACCAGATACACTAAGTCTAATAGAAAAGAAAGTGATGAAAAGTCTTGAACTCATTGGCATAGGACACAACTTCCTGAACAGAACAACAATAGCTCAGGCACTAAACTCAACAATTAATAAATGGGACCTCATGAAACTGAAAATATTCTGTAAGATCAATGATAACTGTCAATAAAACAAAACAGATTGAGAAAAGATCTTCACTAACTCTACATCTGACAGAGGGCTAATATCCAAAATACATCAAGAACACAAGAAATTAAATAGCAACAAACAAAATAATCCAATTAAAAATGGGGTACAGAGCTAAACTGAGAATTCACTACAGAGGAATCTTTAAAGTTGAGAAGCACTTAAAGAAATGCTCAACATCCTTTGTCATAAGGGAAATGCAAATCAAAACAACTATGAGATTCCATCTTATACCCTTCAGAATGGCTAAAATCAAAACCTCAAATGACTGTTCATGATGGTGAGGTGTGTAGAAAGGGGAACACTTCTCCATTGCTGCTCTAAGTACAAACTTGTACAACCACCTTGGAAATCAATCTGGTGCTCTCTAAGAAATTGGGAATAGTTCTACTTAAAGACCCACCTACATCACTCTTGGGCATTTACCCCAAATATGTGCCACTAAACCACAAGGACATTTCCTCCACTATGTTTATAGCAGCTTTATTTGTAATAGCCCGAAAATAACCCAGATGTCCCTCAACCAAAGAATGGGTAAAGAAATTGTGTTACATTTACACAATGAAATACTATTCCACTATTAGAAACAAGGATATCATGGAATTTACAGGCAAATGGATAGAACCAGAAAAGATCAACCTGAGTGAGTTAATACAGACCCAAAAAGATACATATGTTATTTACTAACTCATCAGCGGATGTTAGCCAATACATACAGGATAGCCATGCTACAATCCACAGTCTCAAAGAAATAAGTAGTGAGGAGGGTTAAAGTGTTGATGCTTGAATCCCTCTAAGTAGAAGTAAAATGGACATCAGAGCAGATGGAGAGAAGGAACTGAACAGGAACCTAACATTGCTGCCAACTGAGAGACTTTCTCTAGCAGATAATGGAAACAAATGCCAAGACCCACAACCACACATTAGGTGAAAATCACGAAGTCTTGAGAAGGAGGAAGGGGAAGGTTTGAGAGAACTGTAGGGATTAAGGACACCACAGAAAGACCCACATAATTAATTAACTCAGACAAAAGGGGCCTCACAGAGACTCAACCACCAACCAAAGAACATGCATGGACTGGTCCTAGGGATACTACACATACAAAACTGATGGGTTTTTTGGTCCTCAAGTGGATTCCCTAACAATTGGAACTGTGTCTATCTCTGACTTGGAAATTGTTGCATCCCTCTGGATCCCATTTTCCTAGCAGAGCTGCCTTGTCTTGCTTCAGCAGAGGAGAAACTTAGACTTGATGCGATTTGATTGATGTGCCAGAGTAGGCTGGTACTAGGTAGGGTGGAGGGAGTATGGGGAAAGGGGGTAAGAGGATGGGACTGGAAGGAGGGTAAGGACGAGGATGACGATTGGAATATAAAATAAGCAAATAAATTAATGGGGGAAAAAACGGGCTTCCTCTTTGGTTGCCTAGTATGACTATCATACCAATGCCCAAAGCTACACTATGAATTTGAGCTACAAAAATATCCTTGAAACTTCTTTTCTAATGGATGTAATCAAATATCTGACAAGATGCATGTGATAGAGAGGAGGATTTTCTTTGGCTCAAGGTTTAAGGATAGCCCACCTTGCAAGGAAAAGGCATTCCAGTAGTACGACCTTCAAGTACAGCATAATCATCTAGCTCGAGATGGCAACAAAGAGAGACTGAAGCCAGAAATAAGGCTGGGCCCATAAGTGATGCACTTCCTTCAGGGAAGCTCCTCTTCCCAAATGTTTCACAGTGTCCCACAAACAGCATTATGACCCGGAGACCAAGTATTCAAGCATACTTACCTTTGGGAGACATCTTATGTGTAAACTATAACAGCAATGCCTTTATTTTTCTTTGTCTGTGGTGGGTCATCTTGACTGTCCTCATTCACAGAATCAGAGAAAGTTAACATCTACTTCACTGTTTTATCTTTAATACACAGACCTTTTTAATGGCACTTGCAGATCTTCAAAATTAAGTTTCTGACTTTCTTTCTGCCTTCTTTCCCATATATTCTCTGTGTAAGAGACACTTGTATCCTGGATACCTGAGGGATAGTTCATTGACAACCCTCCTGCCTGAAAGACTACTCCCCAGACAACTATACAAATTGTAAATCATCAGTTGCATATCACCTTGTCAGCAAGAGTGACCCATGAACTTATTTAAAGTCACCATCTGCCATCTCTTAGGCCTGCTGTTAGCTATTCCCCTGATCTTCTTTGTTCTAATTTTATGATATTCAATAAGCCACATAATTTTCTTCTTCATTGATATATGAACACCTAAGCAGATACTCAATTTTTACTCAACTGATACTCAATTTTTCACCCTATCTGTTGAATGATTGAATACATCAAGAACAAATATGTTAATGGACAAATAAATATACAGCTTGCAATGATCTGTATATTTATTGGAATACTTTTCTATGACAACAACATCTGAGACATTTGAATCTCGTATTTGGTTTTCAAAACTCAGGGTTTCAAAGATAATAAATGTCCCAGCTTGCAAGTTCTGTTATATGTTTTGGAAATACATATACTAGATAGAACATAGTAATAACTCAAATAAGCTAACATCATAGTAAAGATACAGTTGGATCCTAGTTGAAATTATTTGTTAGATTATTTCCAATGAAGTCTGCCCAGGCAAATAGATAAAAATTGGCATTTACTACAGACACTACCTTTTGGGAGAGAATTTTGTTATTTATTTGAAAAACTTCTTTTGTTCCATATTGGATGTTTGTCTGAAAATTATGTTTAGTGTTATTGAAAGTGTTATTTGGCAATGCACATCTTAAATATTAGCTCCAAATTCTGATACCAATATCTTTCCACAATACTCACAAAACAATGATAAGTTTAACAAGACATATGAAAGAGAGAAAGGCTAGCAAAAGAGACAGAGACAGAGGGACAGAGCGATAGAGAGGGTGTATATGGACAGGGGGAAAGGAAGAAGCAGACAGTGAGAGAGAGGGAGAAATAGGGATGAAAAAGGAGGAAATCATTAAGTAAGAAGAAAAAGTAAGGATTATTTAAGAATGATTACCAATATCATTGCAATTAGTTCAACCTCTCATGACTATCTCATATATGAGCCACTTATGGCATATCTCCAAGATTGAGCTGTGTGATAGGGCTGGGACCCTCCAAGAAATCAGTTTTCCATAAGGAACAATGACCCCAGGAAGGAGGATAAAAGGATGCATCTTCAGATCACATCTTCAGCTCACTACTTCTCTACTCTTTTAATGAGGAATGAAACAAGGAGAATCTGGAATTTCCTTTTTTGGTAAATAGATGATCTAAAGTTATTGAAAGGCATTCTGAACAGAAGGAAGGCATCTGATTTTCATTTTATAAATATGGAAGGAAGGGAAAATAGAGTTAATCTAGACACTTGGAGACTAATTTGATGCTGTTCAATTTAATGAAAATCTAAAGATAGGCAAACAACTAGGGAGACAGAGACAACTTTGACGCCAGAAAGAAACTCAATGAAAGTATTATATGCATCACACAGACTTCAAGAGTGCAGCAACACTATGTCTCAGATTTTTGCTTTGACAACCACAATGGCCAGAGAAACAGACTAGGTTGTGTATTTCAGTGGAAGAAAAAATCCCTTTTGCATAAGCAATACTTAATGTCTTACATTGACTCATATTTTGCAAATTATAACAAGAAAATAGTCCCTCCATATGTATGTAGAAGAAACTGGCTATCAGTTAAATGAAATAGGAACTAAAACACTACACAGAAAAATGCTACTTACTGGTTTGATCCTCAAAGCTTGTTCAGCCTGTTTTCTTATACAATCATGGCCCTCAGACTCACCACTGGGATTACATAAGATGGAGTGTGCCTTCCCACTTCAATCATTAGTCAATAAAAGCCTCATGAACGTGCCAATAGGCCAGTCTGAGTCAATTGTTCAATCAATGCTCTCTCCTCAAAAATGACACTTGTCTGTGTCAAATGGACAAAAATGACTAACCAATACAAATACCAATTTTGGTAATTTTAGGTAACTTGATGTTTTGTTGCTTTTCTTTTCTTTTCAAATGCTCTGCTCAGACTCTCAGTGACTCAACTGCCTTGGCCTTCTCAGGACTAAGAGTAGAGTCATGAGCCACACTATATATTTTTTTAAATTGAGTAGAACTATCATGATTTTGGATGTGAACGTTCTGAAACTCAGGCATATGTTCTAATAGTCTAGATGCTTCTTTGGGGTGGCTTTAGTTCTTGGATAGAATGAATTCTGTTGTCTTATGACTCAGTAAAATCAAATAGACTTGAATGTTCAGATTTTCCACTTACAATTTGTGTGGATCAAAAAAAGAAATTTCTAGTGTGCTTTTAACAGAAAGTTTAACTACTGATGCAAAACATGTTGCCCCCTTAAAAACAATTGTCATATTAGCAGGACTCTAGGAGCTGATTACTTCCCCAATACCCTATTCTCTGGTACTTACATTCCTGTACCCATCCCTCAAATGTCCCTAAGATATCAGAGCAGAGTGTACAGAAACAAGTGCTGAGATTTTCATAAGAGCTAAGATGTGGTTCATCCTCTGAGAATAAATGAGAAAACATCTCAGTTAGCAGTGGGAATCCTCTCATGACCACAGAGGAAGCAGAGTTACAATGGGCCATTGTGAAAGCCATGCAGACAAGGGACAAAAAGACCCTGCATCCAGAGGAGTGTCAATGTCAGGTTAACTCCACCTTGAGCATCCTCTAGCATAAGGCAGACCTTTCACTACCATAGTTAATGTCTCCATGGAGCATATCACAGTCAGTGCTGTAGTGTGTGTCGTGTGGAGGAATACTAGAACATAAAAATTTCAAATGGAAAAATAATAAATCAAAGCCTAAGTTTAGCTGTTGGAGGAAGGTCTAATACTTTGGTTCAAAAAGGGTTGATTTGAATGCTGAGATCTTGTTACTGCCCCTTCTGAAGCATATTCTCTTGATTGGTTATAAAAGTTGTTGATGGTCAATTAACTGGGCAGAAAGAGTATAGGAAGGTGGGACTTCCTGAGATGGAAACAGGAACCCTGTGGTTTTTTTTTTCCTTTATTTTTTATTTCTTCAAGTTACATCTCAATCGCAGTCCCCTCCCTATTCCCCCCTCCAGTCCCATCCTCCCACCCTCAACCCCCTATCCTCTTCCCTTTTTTTTTAAGTTTAATGTATATCTCATTTCCCCCTACAGTTTCCCCTTTCAGTTCAACAAATGGCTCTTGCTGTTATAATAATAAATACAACACAAAACAACAGAGATAATTAGGCCACAGTTATGAGGGTTATATGGCTTAGTGTACATTCCCAATGTCCAGTCCATATGTATTTGGCACCTGACTTTAACATTCTACTATCTAACCATCTCCATGAGTTTAAAGTTCTATATCTAACTCAACATTCATACTAACTTGCAACACAATTTTAAAAGTATCCTCTTAGATCTATAACACTCTCTTGACTCCTAAACAACTCAAAATTTAATTATGAGACTCTAGCTATCTGTTCTTCAACCACCTCAGAGACCTGAGAGGGATAAATATATCTGATTAAACAGAAAGTGCAGGGCCTGCAGCTTCCAAAACTAAGAAATGACATACCAGTGACTCCCTGGACAGTTCCCATTTTCTCTCCATACATTACAGCATCGATCTTCAGTCTTTTGGCCCCATTTCTCTGATAGACATTGATTGTAGAGCAGAGGTTATGAAGGACTTGCCTACCCTGTCTTGGCAGAGCTAGGCTGTCGACTTACCTGCTTCCAAGTTTTGTCCTTTTTGGACAGAATTCTGTCTACAGTTGGAGCAAGGGGCTTTTCCTACCAAGAGATAGGCTTGCAACTAATTCAATCATCTCCCATTGGAGATTCTTCGATGCTCATCTTCTACTTGGGGTAGAATAAGGGGTGCTGTCAGGAGTTGATATGTCTTGATATAAAAAAAAATCTAAAGTTACGAAAACATCTTTGAATGCCATATTCTGCAGATCTCTTGCGGGTTTTGAAGAGGCCCTATCTGTCTCTTCTATTAGGGTAAGCAGATGTTGCTTGTCTCTTAGCAGCTTTATTTCTGATTAGCTTAGAAAATAACTGTAATAGGCTGTCATAGTACCTAACAGAATGACCGGCTTGCATAACCATTAGTTTGCATTTCTTAATTATCCTAAACAGTTTATGACAATTAGTAGTAAAAGGCCGAAACATCACATTTCATTTTTTTTTCTTTACCTCCTAACCCTTCCATCCCATTTCTCTGGGGTGGGGTGTCCTTATATAACAGTCCCTCATCTCAGTTGAGAGGTTGTATGAGGGCCAAGAGCTTCCTCATTCATTGGGGAGTCTATGAGGCAGTACCATCAGTGAAAAGTGTCTCATTGCCCGGAAGAGAGAACTAAAAAACAAACAAACAAATAAGCAGACAAATAGATAAAAAAGACTAAAAAATAGAAAATAAATAAATAAATAAATAAAAAGTCTATGTCCAAGTTCCCTTTGGTGTGTTGGTTGTAGTATTGATACCTCTACTATATAGCTAAAATCCTACTATAAGTGAATAGATGCCATATGCGTCCTTTTGAGTCTGGGTTAGCTCACTCAGGATGAGCTTTTCTAGTTCCTTCCATTTGGCTGCAAATTGCATAATTTCATTGTTTTTGATAGCTGAATAATATTCCATTGTGTAGATGTACCACAGTTTTTTAACCCATTCTTCGGTTGAGGGACATCTGGGTTGTTTCCAGTTTCTGGCTATTGCAAATAAGGCTGCTATAATCATAGATGAGGAAACTTCCTTATGATTCCGTGAAGAGGCATTTGGGTGTATACCCACCCTACTCCATTGCTCGTGGGAGTGCAGGCTTGTGCAACCACTATGGAGGTCAGTCTGGCAATATCTTAGAAATCTTGGAATAGCTTTGCCTCAGGAACCCTGTGTTTTACACAGAGTAAGCTCTCTTTCTGCCAGGAGACATGGGAAGCAGGCAGATGTGTCTGAGAGCTCTGGAAGGTTAACAGCAGGTCACCTGGTGGTTTGGGATTAGGTGGTCTGGGTTAATTTAGATTAGCTAGTTGAGAGTCTGCCCAGTTAAGGGCTAAGTGTTGAAACATTAAAAGGCTTTGGTGTATTTAATTATTGGAGAAAGGGCTGCAGTGCCCGATAGGCCTCCAGTCAAAGCAATCCAGGATCATTAGTCTCCCATTGAACCCCTGAGATTGTTCCTCCAGGCTGCTGGCAATTCTGATGGTCTAATATAATAGTTTATGTTATTAATAAGTATCATGCACCTACCCCACCAGCTTTTCCGTCAGACCACACCGCCAGGCTGTCCCTCTTGGCATGCAGACTTCTAAAGCAATCAAGCCTGCCAATCTCCTGCCAAGCCACTGGCTGTTCAGCTGGCCTAATATAACAACTTATAGCTATTAATGAAGATATTAGTTAATAGATTTTAGGTTGCAGGTGGTGAAGGCCACCCTTGATCCGGGGCTTTTTCCTCAGGATGGGTCAGGCTGCCTGTTAAGGCAGGCCAGGGCTGCTGGCTTTCCACCAGCCCACCAGCTGCTCTGTCTTCCTAATCTTATAGTTTATACTTATTAATAAATACAATTGATAGTTAAATTGCAGTTTCATTTGGCGAACTCCCCACTTCCTCTATTCCTATGCTATGCAGTTTCTGTAACCTAAAAGAGAAACAACAGGTACACACCGAGAAGCTCAGCCCCAAGTGTAAGTTTCATAAATGTATCTTCAGCATGACTGAGCCATCTTTAGATACTTCACATACACAGTGTCCAAGAATGAGACAGGGAAGGAAGTCCATGGCGTGCTGGGCATTAAATCAGGTTCTGCTCTCCCACCTCTTGAAATTTGTAAGCAAGCTGCATTTGTGACAGGAATATATGTTTGTGTAGAAGAGAATGAGGCCTTGTGGAATTATATGACTCTGTTGGAAAGATGTAAAGAATGGATGATACTGAATAAATGACCATGATTGACCAGTATAATGTGCAAACTTAAGGTAAGCTATTAACTTCTTTTCTTCTTATTCAGATTGATGACGTTTTTATTAAATGAACTTGATATTAATCATGCATCAGGTCTCCAATTTATTGAAATGTTGCACCTAAAACTCTCAATACAGCTATCTATTGCACCTTTAAACTATGCAGGTAATTATTGTTTTTTTATTCAATATTTTCTACCTTCCCAAGTGAATTTAGCATCTCAGAGTTTTGAATGGTATTACCAAAGTCATTAGATTCATTTTCTCTACAATAGCAAGTTCCATTAAACTATCACTGAAATGCACATTTTGCTTTCTCTCCTGTTTAGCTAAGCAATGGGGAATAATCCTTTATGTTCATAGCCTAAGGATAGGTCAGTATTTTATCTTGTTCTCCTTGTACCTAACCCTCAACTTTCCTTTATAAACTGTTTTCAAATTACTCATTTTATTCAAGCGTACATTACATTTGTTAGTGAAACTAATATTGTCTTTTGAATACCTTTAAAATGTTTTGGAGTTAATGCTGCCTAATGCCCATCAGTCTTAATTTTTTTATATTTTTTACTTATTTAATTTTACATGTTGGTCATAACCTTCCATTATCAGGGTCCCACCCTCTCACCCTTTTTCCCTATCCCTCCTCCCTTTCTCCTCAGAAAAGAGGGCCCCACCCCAGTACATCCAGTCACATCAGGGCTGAGAGCCTCCTCTACCATTGAGGTCAGGCACCACAACCCTGTTGGAGGGGGTGTGCTTGAAATGCAGGCATCAGAGACAGCCCCTGCTCTATTTGCTAAGGGATCCACATGACAATCAAGTTACCCATTGGTTACAGACACGTAGGGGCCCTAGGTACAGTTGATGCATGCACTTTGATTGGTGCTTTAATCTCTGTGAGCCCCATGGGCCAAGTTAGTTGACTATGTTGGTCTTCTGGCAGAGTTCTTGTCCCCTCCATGTCCCTCTATCAGCATTAATTTATTGGTAATACTGAATGTTTCATAGTTTTGTAAAATTTATTACTTATACCAAGGTTTGCTTCTGTATTTGCTCCTTGTCCAATTTCATGTCTGTCTATCTATCTATCTATCTATCTATCTATCTATCTATCTATCTATCT
>CAJQZJ010031925.1:4645640-4663486 GCA_907164525.1 Lophiomys imhausi | reverse complement strand
TCTATCTATCTATCTATCTATCTATCTATCTATCTATCTATCTATCTATCATCATCAATCATCTGTCTATATATCTATCTATCTATCATCTGTCTATCTATCTATCTATCTATCATCTATTATCTATCACTATCTATCATATATCCACCATCTATCTATCTATCATCTATCTATCTATCTATCTATCTATCTATCTATCTATCTATCTGTATCAATTTTTGTTGGGAGCATGTGTTTGCCACAACACATGTGGAGGCTAGGGAGCAAAGGTTGTTGAACTTGATTCTTTCCTTCCACAATGTGGGACCTAGGAATTGAGCTCAGGTTTTCAGAGTTGGCAGTAAGCATCTTACCAAATGAGCCATTTTGCTGGCCCTCTTCATACATCTTTTAATGAGGGCATTTTTTGTATATTATTAAGAACTGTATTTGTCTATGTTTTTACAATTTGGTAGTTAGTTTACTGAATTTCCCCCTCTTCTTAGTCCTCGGGAGAAGGCATTCTCTTACTCTTTGAATGCACTTTTTGCTACTTATGGTGGAAGTTCTGTGGGATGATCATGCTCATTTTTATATTTGGCCACTTCTGTGACTGGAAAATTTTCCCACAGTGTGATTTATCTTTTAAGAAATCAGCCAGAAATGCACACTTCCAACCTTTCTGGAATACTCAGTACAGGTGTGTCACATAAAAATGTTCCTAGCTCAGTGAAGTGATATACTCTGCACAGAATTGGTATCCTGGTGGGAGTAAAGCAAGGGTGTGTGGCTTTTGGGCAGCCTCCACACAATCAAAGTCAAACACCAGCCTTCCCACATCTCATTTTTATGGCCAGCTGCAGTGTCCATTGAATTTTTCCTGGAGTGGTCCTAGGAATTGGCATGTGTATGATCATCCACCATGCTGGACTGAAGCCTCTCAAAGTACCGACAATGAACCCAAACAAAAACAAAGTCAAAATGTCTACTTTATAAAATAAAATAAAAATACATAAATAAAAATAAGCAAGCACTACAGACTTCTAGTTGAATTTGTATCCTTTAGATAAATCAAAGGCATAGAAGGAATAATCAAGAACGCTTGTTTTCCAACCTTCAGAATAGAATCCTGAACACAAATCAAAGATAATGTGCTGCTGATTCATTTCTGTATCTGCTCCATCGGCCTAGAGTTTGTTGAAAATTATTTATCTTCATTAAATTTGATGTAGATGACTTTAAAACCTTAGGTATATTATATAAAGCTTATATATATATATATATATATATATATATATGTACATGTGCATACATGGCATGCACACATCACTTGTGTGAGTGTCCTAGGCTGTCATGACAGGATGGACATGGTTAAAATGAAATGTACTCTTTCTCAGTGTAGGAAGCTACATTTTATAATCAAAATGTCAGCTGAGTCATATTTTATTTTTGATGCAGAGAGGAATAAGCTTTCTTTGTCTTTCTTGGCTTTTCTGCTGATGCCTTCAACTTTCCTGGATGGAATGATCTCTATCTCCAGTGCATGTCTCCATGTTTGTATGACTTCTTCCTGGGTCAATCTGCCTCCTAGTTGCCCTCTTCTTACAAGAGCATTATTCATTCTAGGTTCTTCTCCCACTTCCACCCTCATCCAGTAGGAGTCTACCTGTCCTTGGTGATATGAGAGAAACCTGTGTTTCTGTACAGGGTCACACCACCATGCTGAGGGTGAATGTGAGTTTTGGAGAGATACTGCCGAGCTAAATGTGACATGAAAATTATATTCTCTGCATTAACCTGATACTTCATTTTCATTTCCAATTTGTCTTAGACTCATCTTTTATTCAACATTGAAATATGTTTCTATTCTTGTTTGGAAATTGATTATTGTCTGATGGTTATAAAAGATGAATATTTGTCCAAAAATTATTATTAGCAATATTGGCAGTATTATTCCAGCATAAAATTTTAATAATCTTACAATTTATAATTGAAATCTAACTTAAGTAGCCATATATTTTACAGAAATACATTTTAAAGATTTTTTCTTGTTTTTAAACATTTATTTTATTACTTTTTAAGAGTTTCATGCTTAAAAGCTATATTCACTTCATTCCCACCTCACTTCCTCCTCTAACTCCTTCTGTGTGCCTCCCAATACATCTCAAATTCATGACCTCTTACTTATTGCATATATATGTGTGTGTGTACATACATATGTATACATGTATATATACATATATATGTAATAATTAAATAAAGGGTCATGAATTTGTACATATATGCCTGCTGAATATGTTTAGTGTTGGCCATGTGTTTATGTGTTTAGAGATGACCGTTTAGGGTTGGATAGCACACATCTTTTAAGAGTTATTATTTCCAATTGATACATACATGCAAAGACAAAAAGAAAATAAACAGAATGAGTGCACACACACACAAACACACACACACACAGAGTTCATTTGTATTGGCCAACTTCTCATGGGCATAGGACTTGCCTCATGGTATGCATGCTTTTTTTGTTTTGTTTTGTTTTAGATGTCAAAGTAGGAATACAAATCTTTAAAACACTGAGTAATTTCCAATCTTCTTTCACACTCTTCTAGAGCATCACTATGCCTTAATTTTAGAAATTCAACTTGTTTTTCTTTTCATCTGTTCTCTGCTAGATAATTGTGACAAAGTTGTGCCAAAATGTTGAAAGAGTGGTTACTTATAAAGCCTTTTATGTTAAAGTGAAAGTCTGGGCAAGCTTGGTTAAGCTATAAAGATATTCAAAGCCAATGGCAATGAACGTGGGGATAAAACAATAAGAAGAGAAATGATAGCGTCTAACAAGTTCAGAATCCAATACCTTTGTGTATATTGGCAAAATTTGATGCCAGTATACTAGAAAAACCAAGATTTGGAGGCAGAGGCTGAATTTCACACTTTACTACATGAATGTTACTTGGAGCTGGGAACTTCGACTCTGTTTCCTGTTGTAACTTCAAAATATTTTATTAACTCACTTGTATGCTTTGAGTTTGACGATATTATGAATTTTTGAAATGTACTGTCCAGATCCTGGCAGCTGACACTGCATAAATGCCTGATAAAGTGAACTCCAAACTCTGGCTCCAGCAGCTCTGTCGGGGCGCCCAGACTCATCATTCTTGTATGCAGGACCATCTGTCATTCTTCTCTGTACAGTCAAGTGTGAAGAGGCCAAATCTGCTTCTGTATATTGCATCTACACAATTACTCGGTTTTTCTTAGCTTCTGCATTGTATTATTATTGTCAGTAATGACTAATATGAAAATCTATGTTTCCCTGATACCTCATTATTACTATTCAGAAAATTTAAATTTAAAAAACATATCACAACTGTGTTATATATCACTAATGTTCCTATTTAAAGTTTTATTTTACTATAAATAAAAGGAAAATAAGAGTGTATCTGACAGTTAATAATTCTGATGACATTATAATATTTAAAAAACGAATATATTTCATATGTTTACAACCACACCAAGAAGAACATTGCTTAAAATTGAATATTACTGACATCTCTCTCTGCTGCTCTGAGCTCATATGTCCCAGCAACCAATAATATTTCTGAATTTATGTTATCACACCTCATAATTTGCATAGTTTTTCTATATATATGAGAGTAGTTAGAATTTTTAAAGTGTGCTTTTTGTGAATATTTTATGGAACTAATACAAGATAGATTCTTTACTACTATATTTTTATTTTACATAATTTATGGTTGAGAAAAGTATATTGATTCATTTTGACTGTTATGTAAAATTTCATTTAACTTTAATGCTACTATGGTGTTTTGTTTTGTTTTTCTTTTGTTTACTTTACTTTTTACCTTTTCTTTCACATTTCCTATTTCACACACTGTTTCTGTGGATTTCCATCACCCTGTCTCCAAATGCAGATATACAAGAACAGCTGATAACTCTGATGATAGTATAATATTTAAAAATTAACGTATTTCATATTTTCACAACCACACCAACATTAGGAAGAAAGGTTGTAAGAACCATCTTTGCTTCCCAGGGTGCTCTTCTTCAAGTTTAATAAGGACTGAAAGCTATTTTAAGATTTTAGTTTGTACATTTACAGTTCAGTAGTGCAGACTTACATAAAAATCTGTTTCTCTGTATTTTCACAATTACTTAGAACTCCCAAAGGCTTTCTTTGGAACTATTTCAATGATGCTAAATAAAATTAACTTAACTTCTATTTTGTATTGCTTATATTGATAGCAGATTTGAATGTTCTCTTTGTTGTTCTGCAATTCAAAATATCTATTGTGTGAAATAGCTACCCTTGTAGTTTTGTGGGGGTTAGTTCTCCTTGTTTATTTTAGTTTGTTTTCCTTACTTTTTTGGAATTGTTCTAACACATTGAAATGCCTGGCCTTATATTTTGTTAGTTTCCCCAGTTTGTATTATATATTTTTTTAAATTTCCCTGCCTTGTAGAATGTGTTTGGCAGGGTTCCTTTGGTTTCTATTTTTGGAAGAGTTTGAAGAGTATTGGTATTAGCTCTTCTTTGAAGGTCTGGTAGAATTCTGTGTTGAAACCAACTGGCCCTAGGTTTTTTTTTTTTTTTGGATGGGGCATTTTAATGACTGTTTCTATTTCCTTACAGGTTGTAGGACTGTTTAATTTGCTAAACTGATCTTCATTTAACTTTGGTAGGTGGAGTCAATCAAGAAAAATGTCCATTTCATGTAGGTTTGTAATTTTTGTGGAGTACAGGTTTTTGAACTAAGACCTAAGGAGTCTTTTGATTTCCTCCAAGTCTGTTGTTATTTCTCTCTTTTCATTTCTCATTTTGTTAATTTGGGTATTTTCCTTCTGCCTTTTAGTTCATTGTCTAAGGGTTTGTCTATTTTGCCAGTTTTCTGAAAGAAACAACTCTTGATTTACTTGATTCTTTGTATTGTCTTTTTGTTTCTAAGTTGTGGATTTCACCCCTGAGTTTGATGATTTTATGCCATCTGCTTCTTTGGATTATTTGCTTTTTTTTTTTTTCAGCTCTTCCAGTTCTGCTGTTAAGTTGGTAATATGAGTTGTCTCCACTTTCTTTTTGAAGGCACTTAGTGCTATGAACTTTCCTCATAGCACTGCTTACATTGTGTCCCATATCTTTGTATGTATATGTGTGTGTATGTATGTGTGTGTATATATATAATTTTAATATGTATGAAAAGTATCTAAATTTAATCTGGATATTCACCATATTCCAAAATTCCCAAACTGTATATTGGTTTCTTGGAAAGTAACTTTCCTCACTGATTTTTCATTTCACTAGTTAATTTTTTCTTATTGTTTTTTTTTAAATTTAATGTTTAAGTAGATTCAAAGGATTTTTTATGGTCACTATATCTTTGTTCATTCTGGTTCTTTCTTTGGGAGATTCTCTCCTTCCAGAAGCCTATCTTACAACTACAGCACCTATGGAGGGTTGTTCACAGTTTTTACTTGTTTAAATTGTATTTCCTCTGTTTTTTACTTTAAGAATGTTTCATAGGAATTACTATTACAGATGAAAATTGTTTTCGTATAGAATATTGAGAACTTTTAGTGACTACGTGTAAGTAGATCTGAAGAGGCTGCTCAGTGTTAAGAGCACTTGCTACTCTTGTAGATGACTCAAGTTTAATGCCCAGAATCCAGTGCTCCTGAACAGCTGCCACTCAAGTTTCAGGGGATCCAAAATTTTCTTCTGATTTCTGCTGGCAACTCACTCAAACATACACTCATACACAATTAAAAAATAAAAATAAAATGTTTTAAAATTACAAGTATAATTCATGCTATAGAATTTGAAAATAATCAATTATACCTCTAATGGAAAAAAAACATTTTGACAAAAAAAAACAATATCCTGCTTAAAAACCCATTATGATCATTATGTGACTCTGGTTGAATCATTTAAGTGATGACAAACCATGTGGGTCCCTGATACATGCTTAAACTCTGAATTCAGCATTCTTACATATCAGATACATATACAGACATGCATGCAGATATGTGAAACATCAAATGGATAAAGCACATCTTCCCACTGACTGACTTTAAGTTAAGAATGTACAGATATTTGGCTATATTTTTATTTATATTTATTTTAAAATTTCTTCAACTTGGCAGATTTTATTTTTTTAGTAAAAACTTGTTATAGTTAAAACAAAATAAATAAAAATAGTCATAATTAGTGACCTCATTGCTCCACTGTGCCATAGATCTCATATTTCTCTAAGAGTTAAAAACTAGTATTTTGTTTGCAATGAGGCATTTCAGAGTGCTACAGAACAAGACATGAACATCTAGTTAACTATGACAGATGAAGCTTCTGTATTCAATACAGAAGACCAGGAAAAACAAGAAGAGATTATCTGTACTAACAAAGAAATATTTTATCTGAAATCAGAAAGTCACAGTGTTTATTATGATCTTATCTTACTATTCTTATAATATCCCTGTAATAGTCAGCAAGAAAAATAAATACCTAGCTTAAAATCTGTAGATTTGAAAACAAGTTCTGTTGATATTATTTGCAACTATTTGTTTCCATGACTTTTTAAAGAGAAAAGGATTAAATGAGCAGATTTAAGCAAGGTAGCTTTATACAGCATCATTATGCAGAAGTTAACTCTATTGATATTCAAAAGGATGGAAGCATTAGTCAATATTTTCAGGTCAAAACATCTCAACATAATGTCACACTAAGGAGACTAGACCCTTGTTCATAGGACCATAGGACTGAGGAGATTGCTTATCAGAGAAGAGCACGTGCTGCTCTTGCAGTAGATCTGACTAGATCAACATCTATGTCAGGCAGCTCACAATATCTTTCAAATAATCCCAGGAATATCCCAAACCTGTATTCTACAGTCCCTTGTACTTGTGTGAATATACACCCCTGATGCATATAAACATTATTAAGAAGAGTAAAAATAAGTCTTTATATGAGTTCTTGCCATTTAACAAAATCTTACATCTTCCAACAATTTGGGTTTTACAGCTCAGATTAATTCTACTTGAAAACCCTGTCCAAAACTCTCCTTGAAAAGATGGAGGTAATTACAATTAAAAACTCATCAAACACAGAATTCAAATATAAGCTAGTATGGTAGTTTGAATGAGAAATGTTCCTCCTGGGCCCATGTATTTGAGCATTTGTGGTGCTCAAATAAACAGTATGTGATGAGAAGGTCTTGGGAACTTTAGGAGGTAGACTTCTTTTGGATGGAGTAGTTAACGCATTATGTGCTTTGAGATTTAGAGCCTGGCCCCACTTATTGTTCCTTCTGTTTTCTGTGTATCAGAGAAATATTATGATGCTAGACAAACCTCATGCTCTTGATGTCATGTTTTCCTTGCTATGATGGGCTGAAGGCCCTCCGGATTTGTGATATACACATATTTAACAACTCCCAGGATGAAGCTTCAGCATCAACCTGAAACTTCACTACAGGAATTAAAGAGAGCGGACATGACTACACCCTAGCTCAAAAACGCTATCAAAAGAAAACATGTTGAGGTCCCCCATAACTGTTGCACTCAGAAGGATGAGAGGAGAGGCTCTTAACTCCAAAGCAATCCTAGGCTACACAGGGAAACCTTGCTTAAAACATAAAGATTCCACAAGCATCACCATGTATATATCAAAGTAGAAGATATGCATGGGTCTTATAAAAGGTGTAGAGAACATGATACAGCCTTCAGGTCAGAGAGTAACAATTGTTCTAAAGTAAAAACACTGTGTGTGAAAACAACAAATAACAGCACCATCTAAAATACTAAGTGTTAGGGCCATAAAATAAATATTACAAATGATGAAAAAATAATCATGAATTTCAGAGATGCTGGACATGGTACCCTATGGCTTTAATTCCATTACTGGAGGTGAGGGTTGGGCACTGACTGAGGAGATTCATTTGTTTGAGACTACATGCTATATAGAGATGTCCAGCCAACCTGGACCACATAATCAAACAAACAACAAGCAAACAGTAAAAATTTATAGATACAATTTTCAAATATTATAAAAAGTACAAAATGTCACACTAATTGTGGCTTGAATTATGCCCTCATTGTTCTGTAACTAATAAGATTTCATGAAACCACTTTCCCAATGGAACATCATATTTCAGGCAACCTGAATCTATGTTCTTGGGCCACAGTCACTCATATTTTGGCTCATGAATAAATTATTCACTTTGGAAACAAAAAATTCATAATAATCCATTTAACCTCAAATTCATATAGGGTTTAATTTATCCCAATTAAAAACTAAACAAAGGGCATAACTTACCTTTAAAAAATTTACAAGGGTTAGTTCACTCAGGATGAGCTTTTCTAGTTCCATCCATTTGGCTGCAACTTTCATAATTTCATTGTTCCTGATAGCTGAATAATATTCCATTGTATAGATGTACCACAGTTTTTTGACCCATTCTTCAGTTGAGGGACATCTGAGTTGTTTCCAGTTTTTAGCTATTACAAATAAGGCTGCTATAAACATAGATGAGGAAACTTCCTTATGATTCCATGAAGAGGCATTTGGGTGTATACCCAGAAGTGGTATGGCTGGGTCCTGAGGCAGAGCTATTCCAAGTTTTTTAAGATATCGCCAGACTGACCTCCATAGTGGTTGCACAAGCCTGCACTCCCACCAGCAATGGAGTAGGGTACCCCTTTCTCCACACCCTCGCCAGAATGTGCTGTCATTTGAGTTTTTGATCTTAGCCATTCTGACAGGTGTGAGATGGAATCTCAGAGTCGTCTTGAGTTGCATTTCTCTGATGATTAAGGATGTTGAGCATTTCTTCAAGTGTCTCTCAGCCATTAGGGATTCCTCCTTTGTGAATTCTCTATTTAGCTCCATCCCCCATTTTTTGATTGGATTATTTGGTTTCTTGGCATTTAATTTCTTGAGTTCTTTGTAGATTTTGGATATTAGCCCTCTGTCAGATGTGGGGTTGGTGAAGATTTTCTCCCAGTCTGTAGGCTGCCATTTTGTTCGAATGACAGTGTCCTTTGACTTACAGAAGCTTTTCAGTTTCATGAGGTCCCATTTATTGATTGTTGATCTCAAGTCCTGAGCTGTTGGTGTTCTGTGCAGGAAGTTGTCGCCTGTGCCAATTAGTTTGAGGGTTTCTCCCACTTTTTCTTCTAGTAGATTTAGTGTGACCGGCCTTATGTTAAGGTCTTTGATCCACTTGGAACCCAGACTCAGAAGGACACATATGGCATCTATTCACTTATAGTAGGATTTTAGCTATATAGTAGAAGGTATCGATACTACACCTAACACACCAAAGGGAACTTGGACATAGACTTCTTATTTTTAATTTTTATTCTTTATTTATTTTTTATATATTAGTTATATTTTTTTTCTATTTTTTAGTCTTTTTTATCTATTGTATGCTTATTGGTTTGTTTGTTTAGTAGTTCTCTCTCCCAGGCAACGTGACACTTTTCACTGATGGTACTGCTTTGTAGATCCCCAATTAATGAAGAGGCTCTTGGTCCTCATACGACCTCTCAACTGAGATGAGGGACTGTTATATAAGGACACCCCACCCCAGAGAAATGGGATGGAAGGGTTAGGAGGTAAAAAAAAATGAAATTTGATGTTTCTGCCTTTTACTACTAATTGTCATAAACTGTTTAGGATAATTAAGAAATGCAAACTAATGGTTATGCAAGCCGGTCATTCAGTTAGGTACTCTGACAGCCTATTATAGTTACTTTCTAAGCTAATCAGAAATAAACTGGCAAGAGACAAGCAACATCTGCTTACCCTAATATAAGAGATAGATAGGGCCTCTTCAAAAACCTCAAGAGATCTGCAGAATATGGCATTCAAAGATGTTTTCATAACTTTAGATTTTTTTATATCAAGACATATCAACTACTGACAGCACACCCTTTTCTCCTCCAAGTAGAAGATGAGCATCGAAGAATCTCCAGTGGGAGATGATTGAATTAGTCGCAAGCCTATCTCTTGGTAGGAAAAGCCCCTTGCTCCAACTGTAGACAGAATGCTGTCCAAAAAGGACAAAACCTGGAAGCAGGTAAGTCGACAGCTTAGCTCTGCCAAGACAGGGTAGGTAAGTCCTTCATAACCCCTGCTCTACAATCAATGTCTGTCAGAGAAACGGGGCCAAATGACTGAAGATAGATGCTGTAATGTATGGAGAGAAAATGGGAACTGTCCAGGCAGCCACAGGTATGTCATTTCTTAGTTTGGGAAGCTGCAGGCCCTGTACTTCCTATAAAATCAGATATATTTAACCCTTTCAGGTCTCTGAGGTGGTTGAAGAACAGACAGCTAGAGTCTCATAATTTAATTTTGAGTTGTTTAGGAGTCAAGAGAGTGTTATACATCTAAGAAGATACTTTTAAAATTGTGTTGCAAGTTAGTATGAATGCTGAGTCAGATATAGACCTTTAAACTCATGGAGATGTTTAGATAGTAGAATGTTAAAGTCAGGTACCAAATACATATGGACTGGTCATTGGGAATGTACGTTAAGCCATATAACCCTCATAACTGTGGCCTAATTATCTCTGTTGTACTGTGTTGTATTTGTTATTATAAGAGAAAGAGCCATTTGTTGGACTGAAAGGGGAAACTGTAGGGGGAAATAAGATATACCTTAAACTTAAAAGAAAAAAAAAGGAAGAGGATGGGGGGTTGAGGGTGGGAGGGTGGGACTGGAGGGGGAACAGGGAGGGGACTGCGATTGAGATGTAACTTGAAGAAATAAAAAATAAAGGAAAAAAAATACAAGGTAGTCATAAATTCAAATTTCAGTATAAAATACTGAAAATAATCAAGTCTTCCTTGAAAAATATCAGAGTAAGGAGACTTGCTATATCATACTCCAAAACTACTATTTTATACATTTTTTAAAATTATAATAAGTATTTCAGATGCCTATCACCCTAGGGGGCCATAAGATAGCTTCAGATCAACTGACACTGAATTTACAGGTGATTGTGGGCTTCCACTTTGTTGCTGAGAACTGAACCCAAGTCCTCTGGAGGGGCAGTAAGCACTCTTAACACACTGAACCATTCCTCATCCACCAAAATTATTTTTAATAAAACTTGCTCCAGTGTAGCCTTGGTGCAGACAGAGAGAAACTGACAAATAGATCAAAATATACCCTCTACGTGACCTCCTGTAGTACAGAAGGCATGATATTTCAATTCAGTTATAAAAAGAGCAACAACTCAATTAGCATCCTCAATTAATTTTAGGGGAAAATGAAGTTGTTTCACTGCCTTTCATCAAGCAAAAAAGCAAATTCTAAGTATATCAAGAAAGAAACGATTAAAGGAAGTAGTTACATCTGTTAAAACAAAATAAAATAATAACCTTAGGACTTTAGAATAGAAAAAAATTTATACTAAACACTTATCACATTCAATAGGACTGGAGAATTGATTCAGTAGTTAAGAGAATTTGCTGTTATTATAGAGTTCTGGAATATAGTTCCCAGCATCCAAATTGGGTAACTCATGCAACTTTAACTCTGGTTATAGAAGACTTATTATCCTCTTCTGGCTTTTGAAGGCACCCCCATACAAGTGTACATGCACACACACATATACATAAATAAAAATAAAACAATTCTAAAAATTATGACATAGAGTAAAATATCAATATATTTAATACATTCAAAGTAACTTTGATATTCATGAAAACAGCACCAAGTGAGAGTGAAATCATTATATGAACCTAGAAGCAACTACTTGCTGTGAGCATAATTATAAAATAATTACTGTGATGGTACAAAATATTCCTCCCAGTCAGTAAGATGAATACCAGTGTAAGATGGAAAACACATCTGGCCCAGTGATTAGTAAGCTTTTTACAAATGTAGGAATTTGCATTGTTTTTCATCTTATAGATAGCACATCAGTATTAGAAAACCATAAATTTAACAAGTTAGCATATCTGTAAGGATGACAAGGCAAGAGTTTGTCGATTTTTATTTCAAAGTGGTAAAGATGCAAAACAATGTTAGCCTTCATACCCTGACAATTCTTATAAAGGGAATAGAGGAGGTAGCCATCTTTAAGGTCAATTCCACAATGCGAATGAGATACTCTGCATTAGTAGAAAAGGAAGAGACAGATCCGAAATATGTTTGACTTTAAAGTGTCCATTTAATTCTTCTAAGATATGGAATTCTGTAATGTTTTAAGTATTCAGTATTGAATCACTTCATCAGTTTTCATCATTCCCTACCTTTATTTGATTTATATACCATATTGATTTTGATCTTTATAAAATTGAGTTGTTCATAAGAAGAAAATCTTTATACTTAAAATGCATGGGCCTTGAAAAAAAAAGTCACCAATGTAAAATTGAGTTCTGCCCAATTCTTTAGACTGCATATGGAATAGAGACTCTGGGTGTTCTCTCTGCATACTTTGTAATTAAAATACAAGCCAATGTGGTATTTAAAGCAGGTGTGAGCTCAAACTGTTAATTGCACCATAAATTCAGTCTCTTGCACCTGAAGAAGATTCGTTTATGTGCACATTTTCAAACATATTATAAAAGAATTGCCAACATATGCTGTGCTTTCTCCACTATTAAGTCACAGAACAGGCAGCAGCATTCAACAGAGTGAGTGTGATGCAGGTGTTAAGCAGCAACACAGATGTGATAAGACCTAGAAAAGACTGTAATTCATCACAGCAGGTAGAGTTATTTCCTGGAAACTTTCTTTAAACTCTTCTATGCAGCATAAGATCAAGCCATTGAAGTTATCATAAAGATTGCGTTAAAGGCAGGCAAATTAAAAGCGAGTTAAAGAGCAAGTCATCTACTTCCATAAGGTTGGAAGTTACAGTTTCTTTTGAGGTCCTGAACTATTCCTTGAACTTTGATAAAACGTTGATAAGCCTGTTTATCACCAGGAAAGCAATCATTTCTCCAGGACATCTTGATGTTAGATGTTCTGATGTTTACACCTATCTGTTACCTCAAAGTACTCTTCTAGCAAAATGGTAATGAACTTGGGAAATCATTACATGGAAAGGTTAAATTCATTCTACTTCTTTTTAATGCAGTATTTATAGTATGTTGAAATACAGTGAAACTAGACAAATGAAAAATTTAAAAATTCAAATAATTTTAAACCCTTTAAGATGTGTACCCTTTAAAATCTAAGATAAGATATTCCTTAAACGTAAGATTTGCTCTTTTTAAATTCTATTGGGTATTAGCCACTGACCTATTAAGACCTCAAACCACATGTGGATTGTTTAGGGCAGATTACTCTGGATTTCTATATCTGTGATGTTGTTTCAGGAATTGCTTTGGGTCAGAGAAACAAATGCCAACATCTAGGCCAACCACTGACTTAAAAGTAGTTATGACATAATACAATTCTTTACAAGACTATACAAGGCAGTTTATTGACTAGGGCAGAAAACAGCTTAACCATGGGCAATAAAACATATAAGTAAATATAAACAGAACTAAATATACTAAATGGTAAGGCAAAACTAATATGAAATAAATTACATACAGTATATTTCAAATTAATATTAATTAAACATTTTCCTGTGGTTAATTTTATGTGTCGCCTTGACTGGACCATATATAGTTCGATTTGCTCAAACCTGTTTCTGGATGTTTCTGTAAGGATGTTATTTATTTGTGTTAGATTAACATTTAAATCAGTGAAGCCTGAGTAGAGAGCTTTGTCCTCCATGAAGCAGATTGATCTCATCTAATCTGCTGAAATAAACAATAGAACAAAAACTCCCTTCCCTTGAGGACCAAAGAATGCTGCTAGCATATGCCCTCAGACAGGAACTGCAATGCTAACTCTTCTTTGAGCTTCTAGACTTCCAGTCACATAGCACAGTTCTTGCCACTCTCCAAAAATACATGAACCAATTTTCAAAAATGATTTCTCAAGATAATATATGCGAAATATATTTATTATACTCTTTTCCCCTCCTCTCTCCACATTCCCCCATTTCTCTGTGTGTGTGTTTGTGTATGTGTGTGGGAGTTAAACAGCTTCTGATACCACAGGTGTTGTTATAAGTGAGAACCTTAATTATGAATGCATTATTTATGTTTCTACAGGGAAAAAAATCAATAAAGAGGAAGACAGTTACAAAAATGATATAAATGCATAGATATATGGTAAACAGAGAGGTAGATGATAGATTACAGATAACTAAATTACATACATAATAAATAGATACATGGATAGCTAGATAGACACCAGAGACATGATGATAGTAAGACAGACGGATGATAATGGATTTATTAGACAAATTGCCATATATGACAATAAAGGCTGAGAATTTTCACCAAAGTTCAACTATATGCTGTAACAAAAGGAGACACAGAAGCATGGCTGAGTCCATATCCACTGGTATCTGAACTTGAAAAATAGATGTTACAGATCTCAGTATGAAGTCAAAGTTTTAAGGATCCAAGAAACTGCTGATGCTCAGGAAAGAACAAGTAAGCTTAGTGAGAGAAGGCGAACATGACTGAACTCATGAACAACCATACTGCTGAGCACCCAGTCACTGGATCTCTGTAATAGCAGCATGACTCTCTGATGACCAAGTCACCCACTTCATAGCAAACTGATGAAACTGGACCACAACTGTCCCAGAATGAGCAGGCTCTTAGCACTGGTTTGTTGGTTTATTATATGTTTGTTGATTTATTTGCTTATTTTTGTATTTTTCCACTCTCTGCTCAGAATTTTCCTCGCCTATATGACATGCTTTTGGCTAAATTATCATTCTGGGCTTGAGAGAACAATATCCATCATTTTTTTGTGTTATGTGTGGTATTTTCTTCATTGTAAATGAATATTCATGTTCAAGAAATGTTCCCCTCTTATCCTAAAGCAGCTGGTCTGACAGAATGGTAGCACAACCTTTTGAAGATTTAGTTACTGTGCCAACTAAATGGCAGTAACTTTTGGGCAGGGGCAAGAGTTTCTAAAAGTCACAGAATTAGTATCTGACATATGGTCATGTCTCTCTCATACATAGGACTAAAAATTCTAGAAATCAAGAATGAAAATAAGAGAAAAATTGGTTAATATTATGTCTAATGTTTGACTGGCAAAATCTGTATTTCTTATTCTCACCAATCTTATCCCTACTTGAATGGATGTTTTATTTCCAGAGGAATGAAGACTTTCATGAGTAATTACACAAGCATTATTTTAAACTGGAAGTTAAGACTTACTCAACTGCTCTCGGATTCTTGTGGTTATGTATCAACAACTGAGTAAGGGAAGCACACTGTGAACTGAAATGATGGGTCCAGAACACCAACTGGACTGTTGCTCCACAAGTAAAGTCACACAAGGTTTTCTGGGACAGTTTTTGGTTATCATCAGATCATGTCATTAAGATCGATGGAATTCTACAATATTGAATTTGGTCAGGATTTCTAGTGGCCTCGAGTCTTTAGAAATGGGCTTGACTTTCTCTACTCATGTCAAATCACAAACATTTGAATAACATTGTAAGGGCTATGGAAGCAGAATATGGTTACTTACTAACTCCAGCTATGACTAGTTAGTCACAGAAATAAGGATTATCTTTATGTTGACTATTTCTTCAGTAATCTGTTGGGATATCTAGACAATACATTGATTCTGGCCCTTCAGCTCTTTTTATTTCTAACTTTCTCCGAACTTCAGTTTCTCTAGAGAATTCACTTATAATGTTTATATACGGCCTGAAGTGACTCAGCCCATCTGAATTTCAAGATGAAAACATAGAAGGTAAATGTTACGGCAAAATAAGCATCAGGATGGTTTTGTTGTGTCTGACTGTGAAATGACTTGGCAGTCTGGGGTGCTAACTAATCTTTGTGGTCAAATTAGGATGCCTGAAGAGGGAATGTCACCTGAAGAATTGGCCTGTGGGCATTTTCTTGATACTACTTCCATGAAAGAGCAGACACCCCTGCCTTCTATAAGGAAGGCTGGTGAACAACCCCAAGCAAACAAGCCAGTAAACATTGTTGCTCCATGGCTTGTGCTTCCATTTGGGCCTCTACATCATTCCCTGCCTTGAGTTTTTGCCCTAGCTTCAACCATTTCCTCTTCAAGTTGCTTTTCACAAGGAAAAGCTTTTCATTTATCCCAGCAACAGTGCCACTCTGGAACCAATTTCTGTTCCAGTGTTCTTTCTGTTGCTGGGATGCATATGCCTGTGACTGTGCTGTTTGGGGAAAGGTTTGTGGAAGGATTTTTGGACCTTTGGCTTAGACAGCCACTGAGTGCTGGGAAATTACTGGGCTGTCCTTTGGGAGCTTGGAAGGTAAGAGTGCTGAGAGAGTGTAGATGATAGCACCAGCTTGTAAATTTCAGAGGGAAATCAATCTATTAAGGCCATTTGTATGATATATTTAAATTGAGATTCTGTGGAAGTTAAATTTCCTGTGCTTTTTTAGGATGATGAATTATAAGACCATCATCATTGCAGTGAAGCATTCTGGGAACTATTTTCTCAGGAGTAACCTACTGAAGCTATAGTCCAGTGAGAGGACAAGAACATATAATATGCTGGGAGAAGAATTTAGCCTATGTGTTTCTTGCATAAGGTATTGTTTTTGAAGTCATGAGGAAGCCATGGAGAAAAGATAAAGGCTTTGCATAGTATATCAGGTTAGAGTATCTCTGAAGAGAGGCCAGGAGACATCATTGGTAAAGGCACAGCCTCAGCTGTAATGGAGACTCTAGTACATTGGACATGTCAGGAAGGTGGATGAACATCAATGATTGTAGCTGGTGTGGAATGAAACTGGCCTGACCAAGGGGCAAGTTCTGTGTGCTGTGAATTGCAGAGCTAGAGAAGCCAGGTGTCCTGTTGGAAAAGGGTCTTATGCATGGTTCTCAAAAGCTGATTGCAATGCCCTGAAATCTGGTTAATGCCCTATTTGAGGCATTATCTGATTGGTTAATAAAAGTTGCTGATGGCCAACTGGCTAAGCAGAAAGAGTATAGGAAGGCAGAACTTCCAGGGAGGAAGAGAGCAACCCTGGGAAGATATAGAAATTCTCTTTCCACAAGGAGACACAGAAGCAGATAGATGTCTCTTTGTGGATTATGAAGGTACAGCCAACCACATGTCTGGTTGATGTTAGCTAATTAGGTTAACTCTGATGATCTAGTTGAGAGTCTTCCCAGGTAAGGCTTAAGCATTGAAATATTAAAAAGTCTTGGCATATCTTGTGCTGCCCCAGGGTCATGCCTTATCACCAGGAGACTTAAGCCCCCGGTCAGGTTCCCACCATGCCCCATCAGCCTATTAAAACAGTTTACAGTTATTATTAGGGTTAGTTGTTAGATAATAGTTGTTCATAATTGTTAATAAATGTTGGTTAACTAAGTTTCAGTTTCCAAGCTCTGTAGATCCCACATGAGCATGAGTGAGTTCCAGATGCCAGACATTAAACTATAAAATTTGGAGCTATACTGCTGAACATGTGTTTTGCTTACGTCTTTCCTTTTTACTCCATTCCACTTATTGACTAAGAACACACTTAAAATGTTTGTTATTATTATTATTATTATCATTATTAATTATTTATTTTGCACAATTTGGCCCTTAAGAGGCTTTTTTAGAATTTAGAGTTTTAGTTTTTTTCTTTTACTAAAAGTAGTTTATTTTCTCAAACAATGTATCCTGATTACAGTTTCAGCTCTCTTCTCCCAGTATCTCCTCATCTCCCCTCCCATTCAGATCCACAATCTCTATCAATTTGTATATCATCTATCTATCTATCTGTCTATCTATCTATCTATCTATCTATCTATCTATCTATCTATCTATCT
>CAJQZJ010031925.1:4620525-4645630 GCA_907164525.1 Lophiomys imhausi | reverse complement strand
TCTATCTATCTATCTATCTATCTATCTATCTATCTATCTATCTATCTATCTATCTGTTTTTCATTTATCTATCTATTTTTCATCTATCTATCTATTTTTCTTCTATCTATCATCTATCTATTATCTATCTATCACTCTATCTATCTCTCTATCTATCTTCCATCTTTCTATCCTCCTTAATAAGTATATAACTACCTATTTTCAACCAAATAACATCTGTCCATCATCATCATCTCTGTGTATCTTCTATCATATATATATATATATGTGTGTGTGTGTGTAGTCTATCATCTACCATATATCTATTTATTGACCAATTATCTATCATCACCTACAGCTATCAATCTTAGTTTTTTATCATTATCTATTGATTATCTATAAACCTACCTATCATTAATTACATACCATCTGTCTTTCATCACTTGTCTTTTTTAAATATATGTCTGTATTCATGTCTATCTACCTATCTATTAATTATCTGTCGTTTATCTGGTATCTATTTTTTGTTTTACAGATAGTAAGCAAAGTAAGATAGGAATATGTGGTAATCATCTTCAACAGTGACATTTAGCTTTAAGAAGAGAAAGTAGGTGGAAGGTTAAAAATATACAACAAAAGTCCATATATAAATTTAATTAGAATGTATTATGTCAATATTATGTGAAGACTAAAATGCTTGTTTTTCATATTAATGAAACATGTTCTCAGTTTTATGAAATATTTGAAGTTGATTACATGTATGAAGTTAGAATCATTATTTCACTAATTATTCCAAGGCATTTTCATTGATAAGAAAATAGAATTAAGGAAATTCTAGAAAAATATTTAACCCTGACAACTATTTGAGGGAAACTGCAATTGATTTTCTAACATCTAAGTTTACTTATTTTTGTCTCTATTAAATTGGCCCCATAAATATCTACTATAGTTAGTAATAACATGAGTTACCCTGGAAAAAGAAAATGAAATATGAAGGAACTTAATCAAGTACCTATTCTTCCCTTATGCAACCCCCTTTAACTTTCTGACTTTTTCCAGTCTCCATTACAAATCAAAATAAAAGCAACTTTTACTAATTCAATTAAGGAAATTATAATGCATAAAACTAAAGAAAAATAATTAGGATAATTGGCCCAAGGGTAGACGTGTGACTCAGTGGCAACCTGCTTTGTCAAGGCCTGAATTACCTCTCCAGACCTGTAAAAAACGACTCATTGCTTTTGCTTCCATTCTACAATTATAAGACGCATGCATGATGGAAAGTATTTCATAAGCTGGAGACAGCTGAATATGTCATAGGAAATCTACAGTCACAGGCTTTCAAAAATCTATTAAATGATTCTAATATTTGCATTTAAATGTAATTACGATTTTACATTTTATTGTGTCAGATGGATTTGGATAGTGCAATATAATAGAAATGATGATGCATAGCTGTTGAAAATACGCTCTTATGGTAGGCACTTTCACCTTGCTTTCTCTTGAGCAGGTCTCCCTGACTGAGCCTAAGTGTCATGCTTTGAGGAAAGCTGAGAGACAATACCCATTCACTGAGCTCCCTTGAGGAGCTTCTGTCCAAAAAAGCCTTCAGAACATAGCAACCCCGCAGGCACAGGTAGGACCATGAGTCAGACACAACAATTTGACAGCGTACCCAGATTTTCAATTTTCATAATTTGTAAGAGACAGCAAATATCTTTGTTCGCAGTTAGTGAGTGTTGGGATATTTTCTTAGCCTACAGCAGATATTGAATTCAAAATTAGTATTAATGTTTAAATAACAATATACAGTATCACAAAGAGTTTCAAGACATCATAAAGTTCTGTTAAAAGAACAGCAAGCATTCAAAAAAATTGTAATTGTCAATTTGTAGTACAGACTCTTTGATGGCTGAGCAGCATAATATGGTTTGATCTCTGACTTCACATTGAGACTAGAATATATGCATGGAAGGAAATAGTAGAAAATAATTTTTGTCTTGGACAGACAGAGTGATGTAGCAAGTAACACTTTACAGAGGAAAAAAATCTTGACAGATTGAGTCGGAGAAGTCTTTGAGAAACAAATTGGTCTGAAACTTCATTTTGATAGATATGCAATATTTGCAAGGAAGAAAAGATAAAGAGTTCTTTAGAATATCATAATCAAATAAATTATGGTAGAAACCATATGTAAATAATCACATAAATATGAATTTGTCTACTGTAGAGGCTCTGACTTTGGAAATAAATGAATATTGATAGAGAATGTCTTCCAGAAATGGCTTGAATGCCAGGCAGAATATTTTGATTTTAATAGCATTCAGGGGACCCACAAATGATCTTAAACACTGAATACACCTCGACACTAGTAGGGAGTTGGGTTTACTACTGAGAGAATATATTAGATTATGGTGCAGCCATAATTCTTACCAAGCTCTTACTTGTCTTCAGCAGAAATTTGTTTTCCCCTAATTTTTCACAATTTCTCTTATTTATATAACACAAAAGAATTAGCAGGAAAACATAGTAACTTTGTATTAAAATAAAACATTTTTCACTTGAATCTGAATAACTCTAACTGCTCAATTGATTCTTATAAATTCACATAAAGAATTGATATATATATATATTACATGTTTAAATAACTCCTTGAATTTGTTTTTATCTTCCTCTTTTAATCTTTTTCTTGACAAGGAGTCTCACTGGGTAGTACAGGCTTACACTAAATTTTCTATACAACCCAAGATTACCTCAAACTCATATTCAACTTTGTCCCCTTCTTGGGATTATATTCAATATTCCTTCCATACCTCACTATGTACTCTAAGAACAAAGTGTTCATTCTTTTCATGTTGTGAGGATACATTCCAAAAATTCAACTAATATTGACATTATTATTCTAATTTCTCATTATTCCAAAAAACTGAGACCAAAGAAGTAACAAAACTCTGCTCTACTACGAAAACATAGTAAAACTGTTCACAAAACTAGTTATCAGCCCAGCATATTTTGTTATTGTTTTTCTTGATTTGTACTAAATAAAATTTATCAATATGAAGAATATATATGACCTTTCTTTTCTCAAAACAGTGATATCCTTCAGGTTAGATTTCATCACCTCCTCTATTTTTGTTACAGTTTGATGTTTAACAATTAAATCCCATGGATTCACAAGCTACTGTATCATTTATGCTGAGGTATGCTTAATGAGATCATATACTGTCAACCTCAAATTTCAGTGTGTTTGTTTTTATCATATGTGGAAAAAACAACCACACAGAATGGGGTTAAGGTACCAAAAGACACAACAAGGTTTCATTTTTGTTCCTCCTGTTAATTTGGAAAAATTAGGGAAAATAAACTTTTTACAATAATTCTAGCTATTTTCAACATAATCATTCAATATGACTTTGGCAGTATTGATGTAACATACATGACATTTCAGGTATAGAAATATTAACCCATTTTTAAAATTCAGAACTGGATAAAAATCTGAAGTTCAGCCACAAAAATTTATCATTCTTCTAGATAATGACCTGAATGAAATAACATAGTGCTGTGTTGTGTCTTCTTTCTCCAACATCATTCAATGTAGTTAGGATCCCACCGAGTTCTTCCGCACATATCAGCTCACTTTTGGGTTTGTGTTGCTAAGCAGTCTCTGTTTCTGATTTTACTAGGATTGAGTTGTTTGATTACTAGCTAATGACCTGGTTGTTTAGAGTTTGGGGCTAATGATGGACAGCTCTGCTGTGACTATCCCAAAGTATGTCATTGTATGACTGCATGTATGGGAATCTGTAAGTACACATATATGTGTATTTAAGTATCGTAGAAATACCCATGGCATTTTCTCTTAATGCAATCAGTATATATATTTAACTTTCTAATTCTTCACCAAACTGTTTTCCAAATGGTTCATATTAGTTTGGTAAGATTACTCTAGAAAGTATGCATCTTAGTCAACTTTATCAATAGAAAATGCATGTTGAGTTACCCTGTAGGTTCTGTACCTGAAATGAGGTTGATGCTGAGATGGATGTTCCTAAAAGTTTTGAGAGAGTTCTGCAAGGCGTCCCCATCAGTACGTGCACAGCAGTCCTCTCCCTGTCTCTTCCTAACAGTTCCATCTATCCCTGTCTTTGTGTACTAATTCTCTATTTTTGTAAAGGTAGAAGTCATATTGAATCAGATTCTATACCAATAACCTCTTAATTAATTGAATCTACAACGGTCATTTTCTAAGTGTCACAATTAAACCCACAGCAGCATGCACCTTTTTCAGCCTTCTAATCAGCTCTGTATGAGATTTTCAGTAGTTTTGTATATAAATCAACACAGAATTCTTTTTAATGGTGGATTTTCTGATGTTTAATGATATCAACTATGTTCTCAATTTGTATTTTCCTAAAATCTACTGCTTTTTAGGTTGGTTTAATGTGCATTTGTGTTACTCAAAAGCTAGTAGTTCCTTTGGCTGGTCATATCATTGGCTCAATTTCCACTGAGCTAGATATAACTCACATGTCCTTGTGTATTTTTATTTCAATGAGATGCTTGTGAATCTCTTAATTTTCATTCATTCTGGAAGATCTTCTGAAGAACAATGCTTGTAATTTTGGTAAACTGCAATTTATTTTATATCTTACATTATAGTTTCTAATTTATGTGCTAACATATCTGCTTTTCCTAAATCATAAAGATTTTCTTCTAGTAGTTTTCTGGTTTGGGTATTCTAGCTCTGATTATTTTGAATTAATTTTCACATGACTGGGGTAAAATTTTAGTTCTTTTTCTATTAGTTGGGTTATCAATTATTAGAGAAATATTTTTTGAAATGACTTTCCATATCTTCTGCCTATTCCATTGCTTTATCCTCTACACTAAATTTTGTGGTGTGAAGGAATTTCTTAGGAAAATAAAACAGAGTCTCTCTCTCTCTCTGTCTGTCTCTGACTCTGTCTGTCTCTGTCTCTCTCTCTCTCTCTCACACACACACACCCCCACACACACACCCACACACACACACACACACACACACACACACACACACAGCTACTCACTCCAGGAAGTGTCGAAAGTGATCCTCACAAACCAAAGTAGCAATTGCATCAAAGTCCAATTAGATGAACCAATGAATTTTCCTAATGTTACTTACAAGGGCTGTAGTACTTGTTATCTTTTGTTAACTTGAAACAAGCTGGAGTCATCTGAGAAGAAAAAAACTCAACTGAGAAAATGCACCCATAAGATTGATCAATAAATAAGCCTGCATGATATTTTCATGATTAATGATTGATGTTAAAGCCCATAGCCCACTGTGGGTGTTATAGTTCCAGGCAGGAAGCCTGGGGTGTATTTAGAAATAATGTCCCATGAAACACTGTTATTATCCTCTGATGTAAAATCCTCTGTATAAAAGTTCTGTTAAGTTTTTTTACAACTTTAAATATTTATTTATGTTTTTATTTCCCATGTATGTATTAGTGTTTGTCTACAAGTATGTCTATGTATAACTTGCATGCAGTATCAGGGAAAGCCAGAAAAGAGCAGTGATGCCCTAGAACTGTAGTTAGAGATGACTGAACTGTCATATGGGTGCTTAGAAACTGTTCCATTTCCTCTACAAGAGGATTCTTAACTGCTGAGCCATCTCTCCAGCCCTGTTTTCCAATTTATATACATAGATAATTTAGATTTGAGAAAGTAGTATTCTTTTCATTTGCAATTTTAATCTAGGTAATCAAAAATCTGACATAATCATACATACTTTAATTTTTCTAATGTTAAAAAACAGAATGGAATGTCATGGAGATTCTTCAGCCTTGGATCTGCAGGATTATCCCCTTCACATGCTCCAGCAGCTCATACGTGGGGTTGGTGTTGGGGTGGGCCAACTCAAAGCCCTGGATCTGAGCCTGGGTGGAAGCTGAGTTGGTCAGCCCATTAGTTCTCCTGTGCTTGCATAGACCAGCTTGATAGTACAGTAAAAACCAGTGGCCTTGAACCAGACCAATAACTCATTGCAATGAATACTTGCAAGTAAAGATGTGTTAGCAAAAGGATCAACTTTATGGCACACTACAGCTTCCACATCGAGATGGTTTTGTTTTGTTTTATATTGTTTTATTTATTTTTACTTTATTTAGTTTTTATTATTTTTTGTTTTTTTTTTTTGGGGGGGGAGGTTGTTAGAGCCCAGGGAAGATATGGAGGACAGGGAGATGAGTCACATTGGGTACATGATGCACAATTTTCAAATAATAAAAAAAATAAAAAAGAATGTTTATATCAAATGACCTCTCACACAGAAATTATATTTGTTAAAATTTCATCATCAAAACCTCAAAATTTTAATTCTCAACTGATGTATGAACTAAAAGTTTACAGTTTAAAGAGTTCTTAGGTATTTGACTGTATTTCAGGTCTTGACTAAGAGGGAATTCTCTCTCTCTCTCTCTCTCTCTCTCTCTCTCTCTCTCTCTGTGTGTGTGTGTGTGTGTGTGTGTGTGTGTGTGTGTGAGTGTGTGGTCTTGCATACAGCTCTGTCGAAAATTACAAAAATTGCAACTGCAGAAACAAAAATTCCATTCTTAGGTTGCCATTCCTGATACCCTAGTAACAATTTCTAAACAAAATACAACAGCTTCTCCTGCTTGGCTCATGAACTGCAGGATTGCATTACAGATGATAACTTTTAGCACTGTTTCTGATTATGGTATGAATGTCTTGCCTCCGTTTCTGTGTATGGTATCAATATCATATATCACTGCTTCTGTGTATTGTATGCATATCTTATATCACTGTTTCTGTATATGGTATGGAGGTCTTATACCACTTTCTGTGCATGGTGTGGACGTATATCACTGTTTCTGTATATCAATACCGTTTTATATTGAGGAGAGCATGGTGAAGACAAAGCTGTTAAAGATAACAGTTAACATTTATTTATATTTACACATGTCAGTCTCCAGGTAAAGTGTAATTATTAATAACAAGTATATTATTAAGCCATTGAAGGAATTTTTAGTCAATAATATTCTTGTATTTTATCTGGAATATTGATTTATGGAATCTTTGCATATGTAGATAAGTGAGCATCACCCTTGATATGGGGGGATATTATTATCAATGTGCTCATTGATTTGGTCATACGTTAGGTTAGTACATATCAATTAGGCCCTGTGGAGTTCGTCAAAAGGTATTGTCCAGACCTCTGGCTATGAGAAACGTAGTTAACTAAGCCGCCAGGTGTTGGCATTCTGGATCTACCATTACATGTTCCCATAATCAGACGTCCCCCAGGTTGCTCCTACCAATTACCTGGAAGAGTGAACTCATGACACAGGACCATTACTATGAGACACTGAACCCTTATAAATGGACATGTTGGCATATAAGAGCTCTCAGTGGCATCACTGACACTTTTCTGGGAGTCTAGTGTATGTAGTCCATGATCCTTCATACAGTTTTCTCTTCTTCAGGTTTGCACTGCTACTTGCATTTTCTGTATTCTTTATTCTTTCTTGGAGTTACTCTAAATTATACTCTTATGCTTCTATTTCATCTGAGCCCACACTTCTTTGCAAACAGCACAAACATATTTGAGCATGTCATTTATATATTTAACATATTGCACTAAATATGGTCATTCTATGATTTAGGTATAGTTCTGGATACTGAGGATACAACCACCATGCACAACACCTGGTACTGGAGAATTAGAGTAAGAGATAAATAGAAACAAAACAAATAGATTGTCAGGTGTGGATAAACTCTAGACATGCATCCAACGTAATTGCAGGAGGAGAGTATGCACATATGAAAAACAAGATGTTTTCAACCAAAACAATAACATTTGCAAGTATTTTATACATTTGTTTTGGAACAATGGATGTGCTGGGTAGTTTTTGTGTCAGATTGACACAATGGGGAGTCACTTGAGAAGGGAATTTCATTGAGGAACTGCCTACACAGAATGGCTGGTGTAGATATCTGTGGGGGGCTGTCTAGATTGCTAACTGAGGTAGGAAGATCAAACTCTGAATGTGAGCTGAACTATTCCCTGAGCTAGGCTCTGAACTTTATAAGACTAAAGAAATCAACATGAGACACAAGCAAGAACTTCTCTCAGCTCTTCATTGTGCATGTGTTGCTTGAGTTCCTGCCTTTACTTTCTTGAACTGATGGACTGAAAATTAGAATTGAAAGCCAGATGATGTTAATGTAAAATTATATAATTCTCCTTGTTTTTTGGTTTCTCTCTTAACCTATTACCTTTGAAACTCTATTATATTATGTTTTAAACAAGCTTCACAGTACAATAACTGAGCAGTTATTGCTCCATTTTTAACCACTTAAGATAATATGGCTTCCTCCCAGCATAAATCTCAGAGGTACTTTCACTTTGTGACTTTCCTCCTTCAGCTCCTCTCTACTGATGTCTCCTCTACCTCTGCCTGTAGCTGAATCTCCTACTTCCCCTCTCTCACCCCTCCTCCCCAGTTCAGTGATTGGCTGTAGGGTGCTTTATTGGCACATCAGGCGAGAATTCAGAGGCACTGTTCACACAATGTTGAAACAGGAGATTCTCATAACAAGAATTGCAACCAGGTATCAGGGGTACAAAAATCAGCATTTCACTTGAGCAATAACCTTTTACTTACAAAATAAACCCCTTACTTCCCTAAGTTGTCTTTTGTCAGGATATTTTATCACAGAATTAACACTAGAACAACTGTTGGACAGCAAGGAAAACACTGAATGAGGCTGAAAGGAAGAGGGAGAAAGGGAGCTGTGGGAAGCAGAGAGTGATACCAGAAGCTGCATGGAGAATTAGGTAGGCTTAACAAGAATTTGTGTTTTGTCTTACAGGACTGATGCTATATCTTAAAACTGTCTCTGTGCATCGGGATGTCACATAATAACCTTCACCATCAACATAATAAACTGACAGATAACTAACAACTAACAGACTAGCTAGATAACTAACTAAATAGTGATAAGTATGTTGGAGAAAAGGCAAAACAAAATAGATGCCTAGAAAATGAAGTAAGAAAATACAGCAATGTTCTTGCAAGAGATGACTCTGTGGAGTCATATGAGTTTACAGATGTACAGGAATGATCTAGGTAAACTCTGGGTATGCGGTCTAGAAAAACAACCTACAGGATTTTCTCTTATAGACAGGATGCACTATTGTAGAAAAGAACCAAAAAATGATGTACATTTTGGTTTGCATGATTTTTTTAAATTATTGTTCACTTGGGTATTTAAAACAAAGAAAGAAAATGAATTATTTTACTTGAATCTTATGTAATTTTAGTTATCCATTGAGTGATAAGTGGTTTCACGTGCACAAAAGTGCACAGCAAGAAAGAACGAAAGTGTGTTGTTTTAAGAGGCTCATATTTCCTTCTACATTCCTTGTACTCCGTCTTCTTTCCCTCAGGCTCCCATTGACCCTCTTAGATTCCATTCATACTAAATTATTTCTTGCATTTCTTACTCTCCACTTTCCTGTATAGTTTTTCTTACTAATTCATTTTTTGCATGACCAGATGATTTTAGATCTCTTCGTTCTCGATGATGAACTCAAGAAGAGATGGCTTTTTGTCTTATATTCACCAGCAGATTCTAATAAAAATGTTGAAGGGTTTTCAATAGAAATAAATGTTCTTTACTAAAATCAGACATCTTCAGTGTGTGTACTTAAATTGGATCCTCTATTCTATCCCACTGATAAATGTGCCTACTTTTTGTGCCATTCACATACTGTTTTAATTAATACCCTTGTATGTAATATTTTTGTTTGTTTTGTTTTGTGTGTGTGTGTGTGTGTGTGTGTGTGTGTGTGTGTGTGTGTGTGTTAGTCCATTTGTTTTGGTGGGGCTTCATTTGTCTGGTGTGCATCCATATAACTTTTGGGTTATTTTTAATAGGTCTGTGAAGAATAGCCCTGGAATTTTGTTTGGCACTGCACTGAATATGTAGATCACTTTTGATAAGACAACTGTGCCTTCTGCCAAGTTCTTCAATGTCTAAGTTATCATTAAAGAGGTTTTTCATTTCCATGGGTAGGTTTATTCCTAATACTTTCTTTTTATAGCTAGTTTTTATAATTTTTCTTTTACAGTTGAGACCATAATAACATTATTTCTCTTTTCCCTTTACTCTCTCTAAACCCTGCCATACAACCTTTCTTGTTTCCTTTCCAATTCATGGCCTTATTTTTCATTGTTATTATGTGTGTATGTGTGTGCATGCACAAGTGTGTGTGTTTCTAAATACAACATGCACAGTCTTTATAATGTTACTCATAAGTACGTTTTTAAGACTGACATTTGATATTGGGTGACTGTTGGTGTGCTATACCCTGTAGAAGATGATTTATCCAATCTCAGCATTCTTCTGTCCCATGTAGTTTTTTGTGTAGGGCTAACTGGAAAGAGCCAAAACTCAAGTCTTGTTGCTAACAACACAGACTATAGCGGCCCAACATAGAGAAATCTGTCTCATACTGACTCAGAACACCTTTCCTGCTGTTAGCTTCCATATTGTCAGAGGGTGCCTTGCAGTTTTCTGGGGGTATATGGAAGAGATCCTGATTAGCTCTCCTAGTATTATACCCTTCAAGATAAGGACTGATCTACCAGACAGGATACACCCATTGATGCAGTTGTGAAATTGCTGTTAGAGGCTAACCAATCACTTTGTGTAGGGGTTAGATAAATTAGATTTAGAAAAAATATAGGAGTTTCTGATACTGTCTCTTAATTCGGGGCCTGAAGAGCATTATCAGCATGAAGTCAGCAAAAACAGGAAAGACTTAATAGACTGAAAAACAAGGTTGAAGTCAGGAAAAACAGGAAAGACTCAATAGACTTGAAGAAACAAAGTATCTGGCCTGACATTGTTTTCAGCTGCTAAGTGGGCGGAGCCCAAATTAAGCTGAAACAGAGTTCCTCCTATTTAAGGACAGTGCATGGAGCCCAGAAAAAGAAGAGGCCCCTGATGCTAGAGACCTCCAAGAGTCCTGCTGAAAAAAGGGCTGGCCATTGATGGCCAGCTCTCTCCCTGAAGCAGAAAGAAGCCGGTGAGCAAAGAAAGCCTGAGCAAGACACCAAAAGGCCAAGGACTGGACCCTGTGGCTCAGCTTTTGCCTAGAGGGGTTTGATCTGTCCAAACAGTGGCCTAGGGGAAACTGTGCCTGGCTTTAAGGACTGAGGCAGAGCAGCTGAGTTCCTGATTCAAGAGAAGTAAGTTGGCCTGCAGACGGCTGGGGTCTCCCACAGAGAAGAAAGCATGAAGCCTTATTTAAGGTGAGACTGCAATAACCAATGACCCTGACGAACCTGCATCTGAGAGATCCAGAAAAAGGACTGCTAAGTGTGTTAAAGAATCTATAACAAAGACTGTGTTCCTGATGACTGAGGACCTGCCCCAGAGACTGTATCATTCTAAAAGGTTATGAAAGTAGTTGTTATAATTATCAATAGGTTTAGTGGATAGGTTAAAGGGGTTGTAGGAATTTATAGGATTAATAGTTAAGAAATTGTTGGTGTTAGTTATAAGTGAATTTAGTAATAAATAAATAAGGGTTAAATAATAATTTAAAAGTTCAGTTACAACTTTGTGCCTGGATTTGAGACCTTCTTCATAGGACAGGATTCATGCCTGGTACTAGAACCTTTGTCAAAATCCATGCCTCAGGAGACCATAAGGCACAGTGTATAGTATACTATTGTCATGTTTCTAATGGTTATGTTGTCAAACTGACTTTTAAGTATTTATGCATTTACCCATACAGCAGTACTGCTCTCAACCCTGAACAGGAAAGCTATTTTTTTTTTTTTTTTGCAGCATGAAGCAGTCAATGTAGAAATTCCTAATTGATCAAAGTGCTGAGACTAAGACAGTGGTCCTCACCCCTAAATGAGACATATTTATCACTACCCTAATGGATGGACCCACATCCATCAACATATAGATTTAACTAGGAGGATTTAATGGGTTATTATAAAATAAGTAAGCAAATAAGAAGATAACATGAAGTTGTGAGGTGGACAATTCAGGATAAACATGGGAGAATGGAGGGAGAAAATGGTATTTGCGAATTTTCTTGTATACACATGAAATTTTTAAATAGTAAAAGCAAGATGTGTTTTTAATAAAATATTGCAGGCCAGTTACCATGGAGTCATGCAGAGAGATGTAAGCCAGTTGGAAGCAACTAGCATAGTGCATGTATATACAGGCTTTAAGAAAACTTACCTTATGATACCATTATAAGGGTGATATTTATCATAATATTGTACAAAGTTTAAAAACTACTACTGTGATTTTTCTCATATTGTGAAAGTGCTATGTGGCATCTTTATCTTCCTTTCTCATTTTTCAATTAAAGCACAGTTCTGTTTTACTGAAGGGCTTAAAGTTAACTTGCTCAAATTGAAATTTTTCCCATTTCTTTTCTGGCTACCCTATGTGTTCTGTTAGAGAAAAACAATGCTACATGATGTATCCCAGACTAAATCAATGAGGTAAGTCCTTGATATCTATATCCATGACAAAAAAATCATTTTAAACAACAACAACAAAAGATTACCTTTCATTGCATCTTCATTGAGTTAGGGTGACATCTAATATCTAGATCTATTTAAATATAACCCTTTATCTTATGAAAATTTAGTTTGTGTTTTACAACTGAAAAAGACTTTTTGGCTGTGGAATATTATCCTATGGTAACATATGAATTTTTGTTAATAAAGCATAACATGTTATTTATCCTTTGCAGTAACATTTTTGTCATCTTCATTTGCACCATAAGATTGATGGGGACATTACTAACTCATTGAGCATAGCATCTTAGTGTCTGAAATCTGCATTTAATGCAAGCACTAGGAAGTGGGTCCATTATGTTTGCAGAGAATTGTAAATGTCAGAAATATTTGTGAAACTTTATAGCTGATCCTTTGCAAAGTTGTTCCCTTGGTTGTTCACTTTGTGCCTCAATATTGCCAATTTTCATACCTAAATGATGCCCACTCTGTCTTTATCATGGAAGGGTTAGGGAGTAGAGGATGGGAGGGTGGGGCTGGGAAGGGGGAAAGAGGACAATATGATGGAGATGTAACCTGAAGCAACAAACAAATAAATTTACTTATTAAAAAACCAATATGGATATCATCTAGATATATGGGCTCCATTTTTCACTTTTTAAAACAATATAGCTAATTTTTCACTTGCTTCAAATACCATTTAAAGATAATTTTGTTGATATAAATGTTATGCATTTGATACTATAGTAATTAGAGATCTTTTCCGCAAGTAAAAAGGAAGTTCACAGATTAACTGCCCACATTTGGGAAGAGCAAAATTACATGGTACACTTGTGCCTCTTGATTTTACAGTGATAAACATCATTCCTCCAAAACGCTAAATGCCAAGAGAATTAGACTCCTTTTTAATTTTAAGAAGCAAGAAATCCATGATTAAAGCATGATGCCCCCTTTACTCTAAGAGTGTCCCAAAGTGCTTGACGTCCTAGGTGGCATTTTTGTGGAAAGCAATATGTATGACGGTTACTTTTACAGAAAAGGCTAACTCACCATTCAAGACATGAAGCTGTTGATTTTTGTGTTTTTAAATAACCAACAGCTGTCATTACTATGCCTGCAACACTAATAATACAACATGAATAAGAAGGTAAATATCAACCTCATAATATCCTATTATATCAATACTATAAGTAGGTTAATTTTTCATGTCACATCATAAATCTTTTACTTATTTAAATATTAAAATAATATTTTAAAGTGATATCTATAAAATATAACACCATTCATTCTTAATTTGTTCTCAAATAGTCTTTTAAAAAGTTATTGTACCATTTCAGAAAGGATAGTATAGCTTACAGGCAAAGAGTATTTTCAATCGGAGTGTAAAAAACAGAACCTATACCATTGTACACAATTGCATTTGGAGACAAATTGAGACAACTATTATTTCAGATCCTGTCTTACAGATGCCAAGAAGAAGATAAAATAATGATGAACGGATGGGGGGTTGATTTGTGGGGGCTCCCTTCATCCGAGGAGGAGGACAGGATGGAGATGGGGAAGAGGGAAGGATGGTGAGACCGGAAGGGGAGGAGGGGGTGGGCTGTGATCAAGTTGTAAATTGAAAAAATAAATTATTTTTAAAAAGTACTTTGTAAAAAAAGAAGTAGTGAGGTGATCGTTGTAGTCATTCTGCTCTGAAAGAATTGGCCATTGCTGTCTTCCAAACATGAGCCTAGTAGCCTACATTCTGCTGCCGCAGGAGGCAACACTGCAAGAGGGAAAGGACATGATAAGAGAAATAGGAAATGAAACTTGTGGATTTAGATAAATATGTCCCATAGAAATTTAGAGAAATGTGATATATTTGGCTTATTTCTTTATGTTCTCTATAGAAATATTGAAGTTAACTGTGTAGGACCCTAAAGACATACAAGAAGGCACTGTTCATGACCATATGTCCATACCAAAAGCAATGACAAGTAAACAAAATTTAAAAAAACCCAAACAAACAAACAAAAAAGGAAATGGAATCACTGAAGCCCCTCCATTTATGTCATAGCAAACACGCCAGGCTCCCAGGCAAATGGAGGGTTCCAATGTGGAAGCAAAAGCAGCCCATGTTTCTTCTCAAGTCTGTTTCAGTCTGGAGCAGCTACTTTGCTTGTGGCAACTCCTCTTCCTATGGCACTGTCATGTGCAAATATGCAGTATTTAAAATGGACAATGGAGACTGACAACTGATGTTCAAGAAAATAGCAAGATCGCAGAGACTGTGAAACAATAAACGCAATCCACGAAATTAAATTAACAGCGAAACTATGAGTCAATATGCAGCAAGGAAAATAAAAAGACTTAAGAGATGAATTTAAAGTCAAGATCACTCATAGATGGCCCTCTTTAAGCTCAGGGGGTCACAACACTAAACAAAAGGATAGGAACATGGGAAGGCACCTGTAGGTGATAGGGAGCCTGAGAGAGGAAGAAGGAAACAAGAGAGGATGAGGTGAGTACATGACCACAATCACTATGTATTACACTCGTGTACAATATTGCCAAAAATTACTATTTTAAAGGAAAAAAAAGTGAAGTTCATTCACACAAAAACCAGGATTCTGTTATAATAGGTGGATTATTTATTTAAGTTATTAGAAAATAGGGTAAGAGCCAGGCAAATATTATTAATCCCAGTACTGAGGAGGCAGAGGCGTAAGGGTCTCTATGAGTTCAAGGTCAGCTTTGTCTTCACAGCCATTTCTAGGTCAGCTAGGCCTGCAATAGTTAGACCTTGTCTTAATATATAAACAAACTTACAAACAAACAAAAAAATCAACATAAAATTAGATAGGGTAACAACCACAGCAAAGGAAAACAACATTAACAAGTGACAGATGAACTACTGTAAATCACAAGACATTTTTACATAAGAAAATCATGTTTAAGAGTCATGTATCAAAACTAAGAACGTTACACATGCCAGGCAGTGGTGGAATATGCCTTTAATCCCAGTGCTCAGGAGGCAGAGGCAGGGGGAATCTCTGTGAGTTCAATGTCAGCCTGGTCTTCATAACAATTTCCAGGACAGCCAAGGTTCCACAGAAAAACCTTGTCTTGAAAAAGCAAAAACAAAAAAAAAAAAACCAAAAAAGTTACAAATATACATACAGGTATATAGATCACGTATAGATGTTGCATGTACTTGTATATGTTTGTTTTTTCACATTTGAAAGATAATATGTAGTTGTATGAAAAACTATATATCACATGATTGATACTGGGTGCTCATGGAAAACATCAATTCCCAAAAGCAAGTTTGAAGGCTCTATCAAGTTTATTTAAATCAAGATCAATTATTCTTTGCATGATTTAAAAACATCACTCATTGCTATGCTACCACCTCCTTTCTGATAAATACCAAATCTTCTTTGAATTGCAGACTCATTTTCAATTGCCTTTTGCAATTAAAAACCTCCTCTTGAAGGTTTGGAACATTGGATATGCTTGACGAATGAAAAATCAGGTATCTCCCACCAACACAATTCACCACCAAGCTTTCCCCTATGGCTAAAAGTTGTCTTTCAAAATTTATTTGCTGGGAACTTAATTCTTAATGCAGCAACACTAAGACATGGGGTGACTGGGGAGCTGTTTAGATCAAAAATTGACTCTGTAAATATGTAAGAGCTGTTTTGAACGGGTCTGCCAAAGGGATTTCATGTAGGTTGCCCTTCTGCTGTCCCCCAATGTCAAAGCACAAGGCAGCTCTCCCACACACACAGTGCAGGCCCCTGAATATGACTCAGATGTAGAACATTGTCAATGTGTAGTCCCTCCTAAATCACTACTGCATTTTTGCACCAGCTCCCAGTTTTAGGCTTTAGTCACATTTAGAACTGATTTAAAGTGTTGTTTGGTATGCTTTTTTTCAGTTATCCCTAGTTTTATATGAAGTTCTTCAACACAATGACTGTTTTTATCTACCTGTAGCTCATTGTGAATATTTAATTCATTTTACAAGACAAATCAATGGGAAAATAAAGAAATTTATGTATTAATGAGCGATTTTTAAATTAAAAAGTAAAAACATTCTTTGAGGTGAAGCTGTTACAATGTATCTGTTATCCATGGGCTCTATTATCTGCCTTCTGTATTACTAAAATATATTCTGCCTTTCACAATGCCCACTTTTTTTTAATGGGAAACTTGTTGAATATTTTCTCAAAAATGGCTTAAACATTGTTTTTGTTAATCTCTTTACATACATAAATTGTTAGTCTGACTTGTGTGGTCAAGTGCATTTCTCTTAACAACTTTACCATAGAACAGCACATTGAGGTAAGTGGCTGAGTCAGTGCTATATAACAATTCCTGTTACCAATAAATTTAAATGACAAGAACATATTGCTTACAAATAAGTGAGATACTCCATGAACTGGACATATATTTCTGTTTTGTGTTTTGAGATGGCCCAGAATTTCCAAAAGACACACACACACACACACACACACACACACACACACACACACACACACACACATTACAATGACTGGCTCCTTTTCATTCCTCTCCTAAAAGTATGTTGGCAGTTTACAAGTGTAATGTGCAGTGAGCAATTCAGTTATCCTTAATGAAAGAAAGTGACACCTTGCTGTCACTTCTACTCATGTAGCTACTGGGATGACCATCTCACAGGAAGCTTGATCTCTTGAAGTTTGATTTTAAAGCCTACTGCATTTACAGCTTGGAGAAGAGACTTGGCTTCTTGTTAATGATAACTGATCACTTGCCACTAGGTATGACAAAAATGTGATGTGTTAATGGTACAAGGTTCTTAGGCAAATATGTGTGTTTGTGTATGTGGTGTGTGTGTGTGTGTGTGTGCATGTGTATTTAAATAGATAATTAAAACTGTTAAGGTAGTGATTATAAAATTCAACATGCCAATTGGACATATGATAACAGAAAGAATTCATATTGACAAAAATAATGGTAAACTTTATCTTCTCACAGAGGAGAGGCTTGTCACTTTAGGGGATCATACACACATACAAATGTATACTTCACTATATACAGAATACATCTCCTACAGGCAATGTAGAGTTAATATTCATTGTGATACAACATTTACTGTAATTTTATACTGAATGATAATTTTTCAGGTTCAAAAACATCAGATTAATTTTTTCATAACCTTCAACAGGTATTAAGAAGGTGTGAATACCCGGAACACGAAAAGGAGAAAAATATTCGTAAAATAATTTAAGAAATTTTAAAAGATTATCATGCCACCTGTCTTCTTGTGAAATGAAATTTGAAATTGTAATATTAGGGATGTTGTGAATCTGGAAACACAAGACAAATCTGGAACACTAGAACAGCATGGGAAAGTGACATTGAGGCTGATTTAAATGTCTTGACCTTGGCTAACCATGGTTTAAACCACCAGCTATGTGCAGACATCTGCTACTCTTTTGTTACATCTCTGTATAAGTTTGTCTATGGGTACTTCCTGTGCGTTCTATTAAAGCCCTACTATGGTTTCGTTTTTCCTCTGCTCAGATATTGAGATAAAGTTGAAGCTATACCTTACCAACACAGACTTAATATAAAATATAAACATCAGGTCGCAGATATTGAGATAAAGTTGAAGCTATACCTTACCAATACAGACTAATATAAAATACAGACATCAGAAAATAAATAAATAAATAATATAAACATCAGGGCACTGAGGTTAGTAATACCAGAAAATAACCCTAATCACTTGGGTAATTTGCATTGGCATTGTTACATTCATGAGAACACACACAGGCGCACACACACACGCACACACACAAAGGGAGAGGGAAAAGGGGACAGGAAGAAAGAGGGGCAGGATTTGTCCTCTCTGCCCCAGACCTGGCCTGAAGGATGAACCCCTTCCTAGTCTCCTACTAATGTATCCTACTGACAAATGATACAAGATCACTTTGTTTTATTAAGTGTACAAGATGTGGCCAGACAATGTCACTTTCAGGAAAATATAGTTACATGCACATCTTCAAGAAAGTGTGGGAGAAGGAATAACTCTGAACATTCCCCAAACCTGTCTCTAGATCGTCTTCTGTAGACCGACGTCCATTCTACTGTTGTAGGTACAGAATGACCCTTGGAAACTTGTTAAATACAGCCATCACCAAAGTTTAGTCCACAAAAACTTTCCATAAATATATCTGAGATCATTCCTGGTTATCTGTGATCGCATAAGGTCATACTTATCCATGTTTTCACAACATTAGAAACCGTATGTTCATAGTCTGTGCGCAAAGTATAGTATGATTGCTCACAGGGAGCCAAGAAGCCTCATCTGTGTAGAAAAGTTGCCTCCAAGTTCCTTTAAAAATCACTTGCTCTAGTGAATTTTAATTGATTTGATTTGAGAGGAGGGAAAAAGGAACTATACTAACAGGGAATTTGACAAAAATAGTGAATAAAGACAGATCCAATGCCATAATTTTTGCATGAGATAGATTCACATTTCATTCTATTCTTGACTCTATTCTAATAAAATATCCATATAGATTTGTCAGACTCTGACACTTTCCTGCCTGGGATGTTTCAACAGCTGTAACATTTTCTATGGTAGAGTCTAATTAGTTTATTATTCCAATAATGTCTAATATCTTGATCACCACGCCTCCCCCCTCTATTTATTGTGCTCCACCCATTTTGCCCATGTTTACAGACCCTTTCAATGCAGCCTTTCTTAACCTCTCTCCATTTCTTTGCATTAGATCCCTTAAATGTAATTTTCTTTCAAATTATATTCAGGATCATTTGCTAACAAATGTCTCTGCCTCCCACTCACCTTAAGTATTCTCTAGTCCAGGCAACTGACTGGCTTTTCTTTGTTCAATTCAACTTTTCATGTACCTCTTAAAAAACTAATTTACCAACTGAATTCTGTATGTCTCTATACTAAAATGTAAACCCAACTAAATAATTTTGGTAAGTGGTATTTGATGGTGTATATCAAATACCTGTGTTGCCACTTCACACAGAGAATAAATGGCATTGATTTGAATTTTTATTTAGAGTAATTTCAATACCATTTACTTTCACAAATAGAAAGCCCACAAGTAGAGCACACGCAAGCACATGTACACACACACACAGACATTCAACAAATGCTTTCAGTTGGCAATTGGCATTATTAGCACTTCAACATTACTGGCAGAAATTCACAAATTAATATAAAGTTGATTAAAATACCATTGTCATTAGCTCTTACAAACCTTTGACTCCTGGTCTCAGTAACACTGTTACTAAGTCATTCAGTACTTAGACTGTGTCTTTAAGAAAACAAACAAACCAAAAACCCTCAAGACTGGGCCTTACTAAGTAGACCAGGCTGGCCTCAAACTTACTGAGATCCCTCCTGCTTCTGCCTTTCAGAGCTGGGATTAAATGTTTGTGGTCACTATACCTAGCAGCTACTTTTAACTCATGTGATTATTAATTATGATGATCATGATGAAGATGTAAACAAGGAATGAAACTTCATAATCAATAGACCAGAAATCATCTGAAAAACTAGAACAACATGATAATGACTATTCCCCAAAGCAGTCAAATTTCCTTCCTTAAAAACAAAAACAAAACTCTAAAATTGTACAATGTTTTTTTTAAAAAAGGAAATGACAAATCACACTTTCATTATGCAATGCCTTTCTGTGATAAGCAAAAATTGGGTCTAAATTATGAGTAACTTATAGATATTTTTGTTTATAAAATATGAGGGAGATAGAGAGAAGGAAATGGGAAGTGAAGAAGGGAGTCTTAAAATAATATATTACTTCCTCTTTGCCATATGGCCTACAGTGGCTTTTGAGAAAGCAGAAACAGTATTTGATACTTTCTCAATCATACAGACAACATTTTCATCTTTATTCTGTCTTAGCATGGATCCTTGTCACTCTCAGACAGGGTAGGGCAGAGCATGACTCTCTGAAAATAATACAGGAATTGACTAATGAGTTTTTGAGATATTTATAATAAAATATGAGAGAACAATTCATGTAAGTGGGTGTGTTTTGAACAGAAATGCACAAGTATCCGAAGAGAAATGGAAAGATAAGATTACATGTTGAGAAGGTACAGTAGAACAAAAAGCACCAAATGAACTAAGAAAAAACTTCTAGTCTGCTGCCTGTGTAAGAACTGGCAAGCTCCACTTTGTTTTGCCCACAGTCATTTGCAAAACCCAGTTTAAATTTTTTCTAAGAACAGTATGCCTGAGGAATGGAATTATTCCTGTGGGTTTTGGTTTGTTTACCTCAAATGCTACTGAGTATAGCCAAGGCAGAGCTTCATACAACATAGATAATTAATTTGATTCAGGAAAAATGAATGTTATAGTAAATGAATCTGAAAAACATACTAAGAACACAGAAAAGCATTTCCTTATGAGGCTGACAGGATTGTCAGCAATACATGGAATATTAGAATAAATTAAACATAGAGTGTTGGGGTAGTGTTAAGCATTCTAAATGTTAATTGGTCCTTTTTGCTGTCTGTTACTTATGTTGATTCTGATTGGTTAAATAAAATGCTGAGGCCTGAGATTGGGCAAAGTCAGAGAAAGGTGGGACTTCCTGAGATTAGAGCAGGAAGCCTGCACTTTAGACAGAGAATAAAAGCATTCCAGCCAGGAGCTGGAAGAAGAAGGAACACGCCATGGGTTAGAAAAAAAGAACCTCATTCCACATGACCTGGAACATTGGCATAGTGTGCAGAATGGCAGTCCAAGAGGAAGTATGTATATATGGGGTCATATTTGGGTAATAGAATTAAGAGCTAGCTTAGTTGGGCCAGGATTGCACAACTCAGGCCTAGGCTTGTAAAATCCATGTGGTCTCTGTGTGTACTCTTTTATAATGGCGGCTTAAAGATTAATGGCCGCCGAACCAATTAATAATAATATAAATAATGACAAATAATTCAACTAATCTTTTCTATAATAGAGTGCAAGGAGGGGAGAGGGATGGCTCAGCAGATAAGAGCACTTTTTGCTCTTGGCACTGAAGGGAATTTGCTTTTCAGGACTTTCAACCAGAGGATAACCAACACCTCTGGTTCGGGTGAATTCTGAGCCCTCCTATGCTTCCTTGGCAAGCTCTGCACTCAGATGCAAATGACTACACACATACACACAATTAAAAAGAAAAAATGGCTTTAGGGAAAATGTAAAGAAAAACTCTACATAAAAAGCTCAATTTTACATTCAACCATAGAATGTCAAATGAAAACAAAACAAGATGATTCCTTGGATATAATGTCTTGGTTTCTTTAAAGTCATTGCTTTTTTGTTTTATGTTTTTCTTTGTTGTTGTTGTTGTTGCTGCTGGGTTTTGGTTGGTTGGTTGTTTTTTGTTTGTTTGTTTGCTGTTACTTTTCTTTTTTTTTTTGTTTTAACATCTGTATTCTTTTTTTGTTTGTTTATTACTTCAAGTTACATTTTTGTTGGTTTTTTTTGTTGTTGCTGTCTTTTTTTGCAATAAGTTAATCTCTTTTAAAATTACTAAACTTCACAGGTATTAAAATGTAAAAAAAATAAGACAAGTAGACAGGAAAGAAAGGTAGAGCTTCTGAAACTCTGTACAGGAAGCAAGGCCTTCAGGAGATAAATGTTACAAGCAAAATGATGAGAAAATGACAGCTTTTTCCTTTACAGATGTGAGAGCCATTTACCATCCACCATGTCGTTTCTGATGCAGACTCTCACTCTGATTTGTCTTTCTGACTCAAAAATAATTATTCCCTGTGTTTCTTACAGCAATAAAGATAATAATAATTTTTTCTCATGGCATGCTTTTCCTTCTGAGAGTTTAAACACTTTAGAGAGAACTCTCCCACTCGTCTTTATGAGAGACTTACAAAGCAGTGGTATGGAGATAAATGGCCACAAAAGAAGACTAAAGGAAAAGCATTTCAACCTGCAGTGCTGAATTCTTATTTATCTTAGTCATCTGAGCCAGAGAAATGGAGACTACATCACCAATACAGACTTGAAATTCCCCAAAGGTTCCAGATATTTTTTTTCCCTGATTGCTGGCAGAAATGGTATATATTTTTATGGCTTGAAATTGTATCCAGACTTAAATTGAGATATATTTTCAAATTTCCTATCTAATTATATTTTACTGGAAGAATAAAAAATACATTTTTCCTAAGGATTTTAGCACAACTAGGAGCCAGGTCCATAGTTTAAAACTACCGACATGTTTAAAATTTACATTCTCTGAGACACAGTAAGCTTCTGAAACTAATTAAGGAAAATAATTAACAGGTGTTTGCAGACCACTGTGTTTTAAGATCATTGCATTTAAGGGACTGGAGATTTGTCTCAACTGCAAAGAGCACACAGTGCACAGGATATGAGTTGTTCTTCCAGTACCAGTGTCTGGGGTGGGAGACCCACAGCCACCTGCAAACTCAGGTCCAGGTCATCCAGTGCTTCATGGATCTCCACAGGCTCTTGCACACATGTGCACATGCTCCCCGAATCCACTTAATTAAAAATAAAATAAACCTTAAGAAAAGATTGTTGCCTTTTAGCATGTTTAATGTACTCCAAACATAAAATTGTCCTTCTTAGGCATTTTCAGTGCTAGCAGGACACAATCCACAACTGCCCTGTTTCTAAATGAAAAGCTGAAGGTTGAGCCAACTTAGTAGCTTGATTATTTGATAAATAACTATTTTCATGTCAAACAAGTTGATGGCACTGTAATGTCCGGTATTATGAATGAGATAATTTGCTAAGTGAGGTAAGAATATTTGGAACCATATACAGGCTTTATAAAATCATTAGTGTATACATTCAAACATTAACAAAATCAAAGAAATAGTTGCATATGCTAACTCCTCTCATATTTTGTGAAATACAGTAAAATCAATTGTTTGCGCCTCTAAATTAAAAGAAAATTAATTGAATCCCATATGTAATTTTTGTTTGAGAATACTTAAAATGAAATTTACACATTTACGTGAATTTTAGCCAATAAAATTAAAATGTATCCATTTTAACTCTTGAATGTCAGTTTACCATTGAAACATTATATTTTGGGTCATCAGTGTTAAAATCCATATAAATGATTTTCAAAATGCCAGGATTGAGTAATCAATAGTTGTACCTATTTACTCAGACTTCAAAAAGTATTAAGTGAAAACATTGCTGTTATTTCTCCATTGGTGAATGCAATGTACATTTTGAAAACGTTATGCACACTGTCTGCACGTTTGACTTTGCTGTAAGTCTGGTACAAAAAGAGCTTAAAGATGCCCATGCTACCAACTCCATCAGTTCCATCAAGGGTGAAAACCAGCGCAGAGTTTCTAGTAATACTATGGAAATGATACCAGAAGTATTTCATTCTCTCTTTAGAGTATGCAGCTTAGTGACTATTTCCTTTACATCATTGTACCTGGACATATTGGCCCTTTGCCATGTCTAAACACCCATTCATAACTTTTTTGTGCATGTGAAAACATTATCAAAAGCACTGATTTTCTTATGTCTAAATCATGTGTAAACATAGAATAAATTTTCAAATACATCAGCTATGATGAATTACTATAAGCTTACATGTCTTTCAGGGAAAATGAGGCTGACTCCTCATTGGAAATTGAAAGAAAAAAATTAAAGAGAATAGATGTTTATTGTCTATCCTTATTTGGACACTGTAAAGTAGTCTGCATACTAAACATTCCACAATTACATGTAGTTATATATTAATATAAATTAAAAATTATGCATATAATTATTTGAGAATTTCATGTATGGTGTGCTTTGACAATTTTCACACACATCCCCAAATCCTCCAACTTCTATGCTCCCTTCTTTGTCCACCAGCTATTGTGGAGTTTTCAACTAATCTAATACTATTTGTGCTTCTCAAATATTCTCAGATATGTCGCCTTCTTCTGCATCATGGTCCACTCTCCAGGGACTACACATATACACTTTTTTTTGCATTCTTCTCTAGTCTCTTCTCTTTTCATATATTTTTATTTTTTAATTTAAGTTTTGAAAATTTCAGATATGCATACTGAATTTACTTTATATTTTCCCTCCCTCTAACTCCTCCTTTGTACCTCCACTGTTTAAATTCATTATACTATTAGCGAAAACTTTCTTATTATTATCATGGAACTTCCTTCTCCTTGCTGTGTTATGGTCTGGCCTGAACTTGCACAGGTCTTGTGGTTACTGACACGCCCACAGTAGTTCAGGTACCCTGCCATGTCTTAAGGACGCTGTTTCATTGTAGCTACCAGTCTAATCTGATTTTTACACTCATTCTGTTCATTTGCTTTGCAGGTGTGTATTGCAGTTTAGGAATGAAGGACCTATGTCGAAATAATTCCATAGTAGTAAATATCAGGTAAAAATGTCAATGCTCAGATGATAGTTGAGATAGATTGACATAGAGATGATAGGTGGGTAGAGAGATATAAATTACACATAGATGATAGATAGATAGATAGATAGATAGATAGATAGATAGATAGATAGATAGATA
>CAJQZJ010031925.1:4552248-4617959 GCA_907164525.1 Lophiomys imhausi | reverse complement strand
AACAGTTGTGAGAAAAAATTTAAGGGTTTTCAAGGACAAAACATTTTAAAATGAGAGGGAATTTGGAATAAGAGAAAAAGACCACAGAAGTAAAGCTATTACAAACTGGCACAGTAGAGTTCACATTTTTGGCAGGACTTCTTTATAACAGATTTCATGTAGGGGATAGAATCCAAAAATGACTCCTCCCCTAATTATGAACTGAATTTGCTCTTCTTCAGGGCGAAAAAGGGGAGAAAGAAATAAAAATAGCTTCATTTTTTGGAGATTTTGGAAATCAGAAAGAAATCACCCAGTAGACTAGATTACCAAATGGAAAATTTGGAAGGAATGTGAGGTCTGGGACTTCAGATCCCTAGCTGATGGCCACTGAATTTGTCACAGAGATTGGCTCTGTCTCCAAAGGCCAGCCAGCTATCCTGTGCAGAAGGCCCCCTGTTGGTTGGCTGGCTGGAACTTTCATGTGCCTGCTGTGTCAGATGCTCATTTAAACTTCAACCTAACATTTGGTGGAAGAAATGAAGATTTGGGAGAGGCAACAAGGTGGGTTAAAGATATAGGAATGTCACCTGAAGAAGAGAGGTAGACATGCCATCTTCCTTCTTTTGTTCTTTTAAAGAATTGAGGGAAATTATGGGGAGCAGGGGGCAAGCACTGTGGCAACATTCCAAAGGCACTGCTCACTGCAAAGAACCATGAGCGTCAAGACTGGCTTCTGCCACCATTAACTGTGCATTTATGTGTCATCACACAAATCACTGTGTGATGCATCATTCCTTGAAGTCAGGTGATTCAGGGATGACATAAATCATTTTATTGAAAAAATTACAAATTAATTAATTTTTTGGAATGATGAATATATGAAAAATTTTCTAATGTTCTTAATACTTATTCAATGGTAGAAATAAATGAAAATTAACAGGATTCTGAATAATTACCACTGTACTTTATAAACTTGACTTGAGAAAAATCTTCATGAGTCCTTTGTACCATAGGCTAACTTTTTTTTTTTTCTCAATCTAAAACTAAGTCAGATGAAAAAAGAAAATCTGGGGCTGCAGAGATGGCTCAGTGGGTAAGTGCACACGCTGCAAACTCAGGATGATCTGAGATTGGATCCCAGCACTAGCTAAACACACAACGAAGGCTTGCTGGTACCTGTGAGACAACCAACGAGAGATGTGGCGATAGTTGGACCACCAGCAGTGGCTGTACCAAGCTCTAAGTTCAGAGAGAATCCCTGTCCCAAGGGAGTAAGGTAAGAATGACAAAGCAGGACACATGTCACCTTCCTCTCATCTCTGTGCCTCAGCACAGGTGTCCAATTGTCGCTCATGTGTTCATATACCACACAAATTGTCTTCTGCACACATATTACACTCTATAAACAAAAGAAAAACATACTTGAAGGTATACGTGTAGTGATGTTTTCTGCAACGTCAAGACTCCTCCTCCTTAAGTTTTAGCAGTAACATGGGATTGTAAAGAAGCTATTTCTATCCTAAGGACTAGGAGGAGTGCAGTGCTTGAGGTGGAGTATTAGCCAATGCTGGCAGAATTGCAGTCAGATTTGTTGTAATCTTTACAGCGAGGATACACCAGGGTTCGGAAAGGTTAATGAACCACTTGTGGTAGACCTTTCCTTCACATTTTAACTCTGTTTTATTCTTGATAGAACCATTAACTCCTACACTAACCTTTCTACTCGTTACTATTACACATTCTCCCCACTAAAGCTTCTATTGATTTTTGCCAGTGAGGTTTTATAAAATGTAGCTTTAAGTACAAGGTTTCTGCAACTGTGTAGCATCAGATACTGAGTGTGAAGACAAAGATTAATTCTCAGATTTTAATTATTTGTTATATTGGCCTCTAAGTACTTATTTCATACAGAATCTTCTCCAAAGTTCTCATGGTTGTATTTTTAAAAACTGTATGACTCTGTGTGTGTGTGTGTGTGTGTACACATGGAATATATATGGAAATATATATATATATATATACTACTTTTAAGTAAAGTCTCACCTATAAATGCAATAATACTTAACTTCATTGTTCTAATATTCCAACTGTTTCCCAACATTTTATTTGATTTTTTATATTTTTCTGCTAACATATGTGTGTTATAATGTCAGTTATAGACAAGGGTTGAAAATAATCATACGGTGATATCAATAGTAATTTAATATGATTCTTGCTCAGGATCCTAGCCAATTTGTTATGATGAAGGAAGGCATGATATCCCTCAATACAAATTGTTGAGGCTAAGTTTGGGTTTGTGAATATCATGTCTAAAAAAATACATACATATGTTTAGTGGGTCTCAATTGAAAACAAGAATCTTGCAAAGGAAAGTTAGTGCAACCATTTTATTCTGTCATCCTTGCTTTAACTGGAGGGTCCTTCACTGATGCTGGGACAAAACCACAGGAAATTGTGTCATGTTTAGAAGATAAGGTGAAAACTAAAGAAACACTGGGATATCTGTGCTATAGTTAGGATGGAGGAATTAGTCAATCTGTAATAATAAGCTTCTTTATAAATATTTATCTTGAAAAAAATATTTCAAAATCCCAGCAGAATCCTTCCTATCTCTGAAAGTAAGCTTACAGTCTGATCTGTACTATGCATTTCAAAGGACCGAGCATATTAGGTTTCCCAGGCTCATACTCTGTTCTGTTCTGTTCTTCTCCTTAAGGTTGGGCATGAGACAGATGAATTGACACAATACAGTGTTTATGTTTTGCTTCCTGAACAGATTAGCATGATCAGTTGTCATTTTTATTTCTCGTAAAACTGTATTCAATATTAAAATGTGTTATATTTAAACTTAAATTACAAAACAGATACAAAGACTAAAAGGATGGAGGTGAAGCATACAACAAGCCCCTAAGTGACAGCAGAAACATCATCAGTCTTTACATGAATACTTTCCATGTTATACATCTTATGTTTGTTAATTCATTGTCAACGTGTTAGAAGTCAGAGTGTTCTGGGAAGTTGGAACCTCGGTTGAGCGAATGTTTCCATCAGATTGGCTCATACACAAGCATGTGGGTAATTTTCTTGACCGGTGATTGATATGGAAAGAACCAGCTGACTTGATGGGGAGCAGTGGTTTTGAACGATATAAGAAAGCAGCTTGAGCAAGCCACCGAGAGCAAGTCAGGAAACAGCATTGCTCCATGGCCAAGTACCAGTCCCTGCCTCCTGGTTACAGACCTGAGTGCCTGCCTGGCTTCTGACAGTGAAGGGTTGTAAGCTGTTGGTGAAAGTCTTTATCATAGCACTTGGCTGTTGGTAAAAGTCTTTATCATAGCACTAGAACAAGCTAAGGCAGTCTTCAGTTTCTGCTAATACCCTGCGTACATTTCTTTCTCAGAGCACTTCAACCACAGCGTGTCCTGAGAAGAAGATCCCAGTGATCTGCTCATATGTACACCACCCTGTGTTTCCCACATCTATGATCGGATCATCATCCGTGTAAGCTTGCAGTGCGGTTAGACTGACAAAGTGGTGTGATTCGTATTCTACTGAGTTTCTTCCTCCTTCCTCCCATCTTGTCTTCAATGTTCACTTTTTATATAGTAAACATGTAGAGTGGGCTGTAAGATTATGAGACTGTATACATGTGTGCACATTCATGTGTAAGTGAGGGCAGGTAGCTATGCACCACAGTGCACATGTGGGGATCAAAGGACAGCCTTGAAAATCAATACTACCTTCCACCTTGTTTGAGGCAGGGTCTCTTATTTGAAATTGTACATATGAGGTTAGCAGGCCCCTGGATTTCCAGGGATTTTTTTTTTTGTCTCCACCTCCCATCTTATTGTATTGGTATCGAATCTCCACTGTGTATTTAAGAGTGCAGAAACTTATTCCCTGAAGTTTAGAGGTGGGGCCTTGAGAAAATGATTTACATTAGACAGAAATAACTAAATCAGAGGGGCCTCTCACCCAAGACTGATTAAGGAGATTTAAAGAGGGAAAAAGGAAGTCAGATAGATACAAATGTGTTTCCTGCCTTTTGCCCTTACATACTATGCTGCAGTTCAGGAATCTACCCACAAATGGAACATCACCACAAATAATTCGTCATTCATTTTCAAAATAAAGCACTATCACCCATAAGTAAGAGGGAAACCCTGCCATTTGAATGAAGTAGTGTTTATCTGTCAGTTTTTAAGTATAGATTCTGTGACAGTATTTTACAAAAACACAGATAACTCAAGATAGGGAAAACATGTTTAGGTGAATTCCAAAAGAGAAGTGGGGACAGGGATGAAGCCACACATAGTTGAAGGGATGTGATGGGGATTTCTCCTAAAACCAGTGGCTACTCTCCTCATTGCTTCTCTAACTGATGACAGATCGAAACTGAACCATTTCCAATTTCTGAAATCATTAGAAACCTGATTTGACTGTATTCTCACAGGTGGTCTCGCAGCCATTTGGGCTTTTTCATATCCCAATTCCTCTCCTTAGTAACAAGGATATTAACTTCTTCACTTTAAGGATCCATTCTCACATTATACTGTCTTAGTTAGTATCTCTTTAAATACCTCCATAGATCGTGGAACTTCCTCATGCTACTCACTATCACAATAAAGCACTCATGACAAATAATTAATACCACTTTACCAAATTTAGCCTGTAATTAATAGAAAAATATATTTCTCTCCATAGAAGAAGAAAAAAAATAAATGTTTATGTATTGGCAATATTTTCACTCAAGTTCAGTTCCAGTCATTGGCTAAGAAAAAATAATGACTATGGAGTCAGAAGAGCAAGAGAGCTGTCCTTGCCCATAACATGCTGCAGCACTCAGGAGAGGAGGCGAGTACAGTACAGCTGGCCATGGATATAGAGGTTGTGGGTGAGCTGGCCCCCAAGGGTGTGAATGCAGGAGAGCCAGTCCTACCTTTTGTCTGCTTTGCATTGATGTTGGCAAAGGAAAGACTCCCTCCTCTCCCTTTTGCCCTATCCACAGATAGCAGGCATGAGAGTTGGCCCTGATGGGGTCCTGAGAGCAGGAGAGCTGGCCCAGCCCCTTACTTGACAATTGGCCCTGCATCTTACCTGGGTAGCACAATACAAGTGGCCCTGGATGTGGGGGTTGGAAGCCCAGAACGAAGGCTTTGAATTGGCCCACCCCAACATCTATCCCATGGATGAACTGCTGGAGTGCATGAAGAGGCCAGTTCTACACACCCAAAATTGCACGATCTCCATGATACAGGGCAGCAAAAGGATATCTGAGGGAGCCCCAGTGATGATCCAGTATTGACAGAGTGGAAGAGGCCAGAGTCTTTGTACCAGACAAGGGAGTCATTGTAGTGAACATTTGTAAGCAGAAAAGTGTAGACAAGGGGGAATATTGTGGGAGGCTCTGTGACACACTACAGCTTCCACGATGGAAGCTTTTTTTTTTTCTCTCTCTATTGGGAGAGGCTTCAACTGAGGAAGGTGGAGGGCAGGTCTGAGGGGGAAGGGTGGGAGATGAGTAGGAACAGGGTGCATCATGTGAAGTTCACATTATAAAACAATAAAAAGATTTTTAAAAAAGAAAAAGAATCTAAAACAACCGATAAAAAAGAAGCGTGCTCTTTGAAAGAATGATAACTTTCTGTCATGTTGAAGTGACAGAACTTTTACCTCTTTCAAATTTTGTGGTAGCTGTCAGTATACAGTAGGAACTCAAAGGTAGACTAACAGAGGATAGGCCATTTTCCTAGCAGCAGAAGATTTGGAAAGGATTACATTCTTTTCTTATGTTTATTTATTACTTCAAGTTACATCTGCATCACAGTGCCCTCTTTCCACCCTCCCAGACCCACCCTCCTACCCTTTACCCCCTATCCTTTCTATCCCACTCCTCTAGAGTGGAGTTTCCCTACATATCAGTCCCCACCCCAGTTCAGCAGTCATATGAGGGCCAAGAGCCTCCTCATACACCGGGGGCCTACAAGGCAGCACCACTAGGGCAAAGTAAACAGTACTGAACAGTAAACAGTAAACAAAGTCTATGTTCCTGTTCCCTTTGGTACATTGGTTGTAGTATAGTTATCCTGTACTCTTTGGCTAAAATCGATTATAAGTGAATAGATGCCATGTGCATCCTTCTGAGTCTGGGTTAGCTCACTCAGGATGAGCTTCTCTAGTTTCATCTATTTGGCTGCAAATTGCATGATTTTGTTATTTCTGATGGCTGAGTTGTATTCCACTGTGTAGATGTATTACATTTTTGTTTGTTTGTTTGTTTTTTGGGTTTTTTTTTTTTTATCCATCCCTGAGTTGAGGAACATCTGGGTTGTTTCCAGTTTCTAGCTATTACAAATAAGGCTGCTGTGAACATAGATGAGGAAACTTCCTTGTGATTCGGTTCCTTCCAATTTCTAAGATATCGCCAGACTGATTTTCATAGTGGTTTCACAAGCCTGCACTCCTACCAGCAATGGAGGAGTGTTCCCCTTTCTCCACAACCTCACCAGCATGTGCTGTCATTTGAGTTTTTGATCTTAGCTATTCTGACAGGAATCTCAGAGTCATCTTGAGTTGCATTTCTCTGATAATTAAGGATTCTGGGCATTTCTTCAAGTGTCTCAGCCATTAAGGATTCCTCCTTTGTGAATTCTCTGTTTAGCTCTGTTCCCCAGTTTTTGATTGGATTATTTGGTTTCTTGGCATTTAATTTCTTGAGTTCTTTGTAAATTTTGGATATTAGCCCTCTGTCAGATGTGGGGTTGGCGAAGAAATTTTCCCAAACTGTAGGCTGCCGTTTTGTTCGAATGACAGTGTCTTTTGCCTTATAGAAGCTTTTCAGTTTCATGAGCTCCTGTTTATTGATTGTTGGTCTTAGAGCCTGAGCTGTTGGTGTTCTGTTCAGGAAGTTGTCACCTGTGCCGATGATATAGTTAGAGTCATAACTATCTCTCACAGGCCCACAATGTCACAGCTCTTGCTTAACAGCCTTGGAACCATTGGAAGCTGTGGCTCTTGTATGTGTTAAGGACTAATGGAAGGAAGTTAGGTCATTAGGAGTGCCCTTGAAGCAGATACTTGGACTATGGTCTTTTTCTCTCATTTTTGCATCCAGGTCTTTTCCCACTATGTGCTTGCCTGGCCATAGATGCAGTGCCATTACACTATGGAGCCACTAGGCCAAGTGACCATGAACCTAAATGTGAACACATGAGTGAAATAGATTGTGTGGCTCAGTTTTTCACTGTGCTACAAAATTCCAATGAAAAACAACTTGGAGAGAGACTGAATTTGACTTTTGGTTTCAGAGGTTGTGGTACTTTGTCTGTTGGCTCCCTTGTCTCTGGACCTGAGATAAGACAAAGCTTGCTTGGAGAGGATGTAGTGGAGCTAATCAGATGCTTATGGCAACTGGGAAGCAGGGGAGAGACAAGGGATTTCTACAACTGTGAAAAAATACCTGAGATATGTAAGGTATGCAGAGGAAACAGTTCCCCTACAGTCTGAATCTGAAATGTCTGCCTAAGACTCTCTCCTGTAGGTCTCTATCGAAACAATGCTCACAGGTAGGGCATTCAGAAGGGTATTGGATCATGAGGACTCCAACACTCATTATCTGGTTAATAGTTTGATGATTTGATAGCTAAGTGGACTCTTGGCAGGTGCTATGACTATATATAAGATGTATGGCCTCACTGGAGAAATTAGGTGACTTACTCACAAATATATTGATTTGGAATCACAAGGTGTTAGTAGACATAAGTCTGTTAAAACAATAAAATCCCTAAATTATTGAGAATTCTGTTAATACTTACCACAGTTTACACTAGAGGTGACAGAATGTCTGGCATGAAGATTACACAATCAACAAAAAGCTCAGAGTACCAGGATTTACAGTGAGAACTGAGTTTTTGATACTTTTAAATCTATTAATTATTACAGCTACACACACACACACATGTATAAATATTGCAAGTTCCCCATGGGTAGCTGGAAAACACATAGTATGGGCATACTAAAAAATAAATTAATCAAAATTAAAATTAAAAAAAAGCTAAAAATAAACTGCTGTCATCTACACCTGTTGTCACAAAGCCCTCACAGGATGGAAGACACCCTTCCCATTGCAGCTACAGGAGGAACAACTATTTAAGTTAAGAGAGAGAGTAATTTCCAAGGGGTGTCTGTTACTGTTGACTACAGTGATTTCTATGAGGATATGCTGATATGACTTTGACTTTAAGAAGGACTGGGAAGTGTGGAAAGAGGACACTATGATGGAGATGTAACCTGAAGCAATAAATAAATAAATAAAAAATTAAAAAAAAAAGAGTGAATGCATGAGAACCACTAAGGAGGCTTGCCAATCCCATTCCCCAGCAGTATTCTGTGGGTAGATCATTTCAGAACATGGGGGAAACATCATTGGAAGAGGGTCAGATGTATATCTGTAACTGAGATTAAGTTCTGCCTTCTTGGGAAAATAACACCACATACATAGAAGTTAATGTTTTCATTGAATTAAATTGTACTTCCCACAGTTGCATTCCGGTCTATATCCAAATATTTCACACACATTTAATAAAATGATTAATTTTGTACTCATTTTGTGTTCTCACTATGGCATTTAGGCTCTCCTGTTAGAATCTATGTTTTTTAAAATCAGTGAAAAAGATTTCACTTCCTTTTCATTTCTCTCAACATGCATATAATTCTTTGTATACGAATGTTCTCAATAAAGGTTATACTAGTAAATATTTTTACACTGAGTCAATCTCCAAAAAATGTATAAACACAGTTAAAATTTACTTCTGGGGTCCAGATTATTGCAAAGATCAAATTACTTGTTTGCCTTTTTATAGTAGAAACATTAGTTTTGTAAAAGAGTTCGCTTGTTCAAACACTTTGCCCTGAAATCTCTAATTGAAAGTTTGATAGGAGTTTATCATTCTGTCAAGAATGCTGGTAAAGGAGTACCTTTCCCAGGCATGTTACTATTATAGCAACATGTAAATTATTTTCTGTTTGTTTGTATTTAACTTTGTTAAGTCACAAAAACAAATTTGCTCCATTTTGTTTTGTTTTGGAAAATGAAAGAGTTTATTTCATTTTATATTTTCAGATCACCCAGTCCATCATTGAGGGAAGTCAGATCATGAAATCAAGTTAAGAACCTTAAGACAGGATGGCTTGCTATTCCATGCCATGTAGACTTCATCCTGGGAATTGACTATCAGCTAAGGAAAGTACCTCAGGGATCCAAGAGGATGCTACTTGTTAGCTGGCTCAGTCCCTGGCTGACTGAAAGGCTGGCCACTTAATCTCATTCGTCTTCTGAAGATGATTTTCAAATCATTTCCTGCAGTCTGGGAAAGTAATGAATACATGAAAACAAAACTGATTCATATCCCCAAAACCTTAAAAAAAAATCACATATAGGGCCAATGAAAAACAGGAAGTGTGGGAGGCAACAATATGGCTTCCCTTGGTTTTCATAACAAACAAGTCTATGACTGAAATCAGAGAACACTAGCTAAATGCTCCTGTTCACCACTGTTTTTAGTAACATGAAAGATAATAAAGATGATATAAATACATGAGATAGCTATGTTGATTTTAGTGGTTGGAAATAGAAAAATATCTACCAAGATGGCATGGAAAATTGCACAAAACATATATTCCAGTGTCCCTGAAGAGCAATTAGGCTCTCTGCCAAAACATAAATACTATCTAAGTTCTTACACGTTAACCAAGGAAATAGAAACCCACAACACTCATCTAAAAGTGGTCCCCAGATACTTAGTTTTACTTAAATAGAATTTGAAGTGAGAAACAAAAAGTATGGATCAATAAAAATCAAATTATGAGCACTTAGATACAATCTTCACTATAGCTCAAGACAGTTACACCTCAAAATGTATCAGGCACCAGCCAGCTCAGGGTTTGTCAACTGGTAATATACACAATTTTTGTCCTGAATGTTTTCAGATCTCCAAAAAATGCTTTATTAAAAATTAAAAGGAAAAAATAACAATCATGACTGAATTGATAAATACTGTAATACATAATGTCATTGAATCACCATTTTATTGCAAGCCGACTACAATGGGAAGTAGAAATTCTAATTTTGTTACAGAGTTGTGCAGATATGATGTTCCATGAACAAAAAGACCTCTGTAGTAAGATAGACAGAAGACATTTTAGAATCTTCTAATAATTACATCATTATTCATTTTAACAAAAATGAGAAAGGAAACATCAGAGTAGAGGCCAGCTAGACCTAACTGCACAGCTCTTCAAAGTTTCCCCAGACTGATCTAGCTGTTTCCAGTGTTTTCTGTTCACTTAAAGCATATTGTCTGTTCATTGTGAGTCTCTGGGATGCCCCTATTTGTCAGCGAGATCACCACTACACAATCTTTGTCAAGGAAGATGGATTTCAAGTAATATTTTTTGGAGAAAAAATTTGTTGTCATTACATGAAACTATTCTGCCTAGGACCCGATGGGAAATTAATCAAATCAAGTGAGAGTTTAGGTGAGTTCTGCCCCATGTCCACTAACTGAGAGCTTTGTCTTTTCTAAGGAGAACATTGCTTGTTGGTGACTCTACTTTGTGTAAGTGTTTGAAGAACTGAATCAGACTGGACTTTGGTCACAAAAGAGAAAGCCACATCACAAAGGCCTCATGCTTATGACCTAATGACAAACAGTGCTCAGATATCTTGCTTCATCAATGCCACGTTCTAAGCAACATCATCTCTATAAATCAAAAACACAGACAAAAGAGATCTTCACAATGTAAGTGATGGCAAAGAGAGAAATCGTAGGTTGGTAGTGAGATTCTAGTCTCAACAGAGAGTCTTGAACAGATGAATTCACTTGTGCACACACTACATACCAGGAATAAAAGTCATAAATATTAATCTTTTTTATTTTTTTATTTATTTCTTCAAGTTACATCTCAATCATAGTCCTCTCTCTCCTCCCCTTCCTGTCCCACCCTCCCACCCTCTTCCCCCTCACCCTCCTATCTGCTTTTTTTTTTCTTAATTTGTGGTGTACCTTTTTCCTTCCAACAGCTCCCCCTTTTTGTTCCAATAAATGGCTCTTCTCCTTATAATAATAAATACAATACTAAGCAATAAGAATAATTAGGGCACAATTCTGAAAATTATAAGGTATAACACTCATTCCCAATGTCCAGTCCATACATATTTTGCAACTGATATTAATATTCTATTATCCATGTATCTTGAGTTTAAAGCTCTATACCTAACTCAGTTTCCATCCTAACTTGAATTACCTACTTAAAAACATCTTCTTAGACCTAGAACATCCTTATAATTCCTAAACAACTTAAAATTTAACTGTGAGACTGTATCTATCTAGTCTTTAATCACATCAGAGACCTGAGAAGGATAAATATATCTGATTATACAGGAAGTGCAGGACCATAAGAATCCAAAACTAAGAACTGACAAACAACTGGCTGTAGAAAATAAAGGCTGAGCCACTAGCTGGGAGACTGAACTCTTCCTGCTAGAGTACCTATATCAACGAGGCAGGTAAGTGTATAGAAATTTCATAATCTTCATTGCTCAAGCAGACACAGGAAGGCCACCTCTCAATGACTTCATAGAAAAGTAACTGATTTTGTTTCAAGCCACAAATTCTGTGTTCTGTTGAGCTCCAAAGAAAGAAAATCATTACTACATATTAAAAAATCACACTTATATAACAATCCATGTCTTTATAATTCCTAGGGCTTGAAAGCAGTGCTCAACAGATGGGACAACATCAACCTATGAACCTAGGGAGAAATGGAATTGCCCATCTGAGAAGACCTCCCAGGGAGGGACTGGAGCATAAAAAGAATTCAGGAGATTCCTGAATACAGTCATCAGTCAGTTACTTTTAACCCTCTATATCAGTCCTGTTTTATGCTGAATATACAAGGTCTCAAGGTCACTTTGGCTGACCAACTCAACCAGGTTCTCTTCTTGTCCTATGTGCTCTCTCTCTCTCTCTCTGTCTCTCTCTGTGTGTGTCTTCTCTGTCTCTCTGTCTCTCTCCTTCTTTTCCTTTCCATATTTTCTATCTATTATCCCTTTCTCCTCTCTGCCTATTCTTTCCTTTTTTCCCCCCACTGGTACCTGAGAATACAAGTCTTGCCTGGTTGGAAGGGTCACTATTCTTCAGCCTGTTAAAAGACAGGAGTGTTCTGTTTTCTGATAACACCTTTATATCTCCCTCCTTGGTCCTCTTTTAGGCACGGTTCCTTTATGCTCCTAAGATTTTTTACCCTTACCAGTCTTTCTCCTATATGTGTTCTCCTTCTCTACTTTCTTTCTTCTTTTTTTTAATTTATTTATTTTTAATTTTTATTTATTACTTCAAGTTACATCTCCATCACAGTGCCCTTCTAGGCTCCACCCTCCCACCTTCTCCCCATTCTATCAGAACTCATAATTCTTTCTTTTTATTAATTAGGCTACAATTATTAAAATTATAAGGTATAACATACTTTCCCACTGTCCAGTCCATACATATTTGGCAATTGATATTAATATTCTATTATCTATCCAAATATACAGAGATAGATAGGTGGTCTTCAAAAACCTCAAGAGATCTGCAGAATTTGGCATTCTATGAAGGTTTCTTTCTTTTTTAATGTTTATTTATTACTTCAATTTAAATCTCCATAACAGTGTCCTCTTTCTACCCCTTCCACCCTCTTCCCCCTCCCTCCCATCCTACTCCTCTGGAGTGGGATGTCCCTACATATCAGTCCCCCACCCCCAGTTCAGCAGCCATATGAGGGCTAAGAGCTTCCTTATGTACTGGGGGACGACAGGGAAGCACCACTTGGGCAAAGTGTCCCACTAACAGGTAACAAAGTCTATGTTCCTGTTCCTTTTGGTGTGTTGGTTGTAGGATAGTTATCCTGTACTACATGGCTAAAATCCAATTATAAGTGAATAGATGCCATGTGCATCTTTCTGAGTCTGGGTTAGCTCACTCAGGATGAGCTTTTCTAGTTCCATCCATTTGGCTGCAAACTACATGATTTCATATGATAGCTGAGTAGTATACATTTGTGTAAATGTACCACAGGGTTTTTTTTTTTTGTTGTTGTTGTTTTGTTTTTATCCATTCATTGGTTGAGGGACATCTGGGTTGTTTACAGTTTCTAGCTATTACAAATAAGACTGTTATGAACATAGATGAAGAGATGTCCTTGTGGTTTGGTGAGGAATCATTTAGCTGTATACCCAGAAGTGGTATGGATGGGTCTTGAGGTAGAGCTATTCTAAGTTTTCTAAGATATCACCAAACTGATTTCCATAGTGGTTGTACAAGTTTGCACTCCTATAAGCAATGGAAGAGTGTTCCCCTTTCGATACTGAGACATGTCAGCACCTGGCAGCACCCCCTATTCTACACCAAGTAGAGATTGAGCATCGAATTTCTCTATTTGGAGATGGTTGCATTAGTGCCAAGCCTCTCACTTGGCAAGAAAAATCCCTTGCTTCAACTGTAGACAGAATGCTGTCTGAAAAGGACATATGTATTTGGTAACTGATATTAATATCCTTTTATCTATCTATCTCAATGAGTTTAAAGTTCTATACCTAACTAACTCAGTTTCCATCCTAACTTACATTACCAATTTAAAAGAATCTTCTTAGACCTAGACATTCTTTTAATTCCTAAACAACTTAAAATTTAATTGTGAGACTCTATCTAGTCTTCAACTGTTTAGGATAATAAATAAATGTAAACTAATAGTCATTCAAACATGTAATCTTGTTAGGTACTAGCATAGTGTATCACAGATGTTTTCTAAGTTAATTAGAAATCAAGTTCCTAAGAGACTAGCAACATTTGCTTATCCAAATATATGGTGATAGATAGGCGGTCTTCAAAAACCTCAAGAGATTTGTAGAATATGATATTCAAAGATGTTTTCTTAACTCAGATTTTTGATAGTGAGACATGTCAGCTCCTGATAGCACCTCCCATTCTACTCAAAGTAGAGGATGAGCATCAAAGAATTTCCATTTGGAGATGGCTGAATTAGTGGCAAGCTTGTCACTGGGCAAGAGAAAGCCCTTGCTTCAAATTTAGACAGTATGCTGTCTGAAAAGGACAAAACTTGGAAGCAGGTAAGTTGACAGCCTAGCTTTTCCAAGACAGGGTAGGCAAGTCCTGCATAATTCCTGCTTTACAATTAATGTCTGTCAGAGATACTAGGGCAAGAGGCTGAAGACAGATGCTCTAATCTATGGAGAAAAATTGGGGACTTTTCTTCTCTACTTTCTATCACTCCAATAATAAATAATCCCCAGTGTTATATGATTTTTCTTCATCTTCACATTTTCCCTAAATCATACACACTAAGACTGTAGTTTATACAACAGTAGTAATTTTCTCTACTCTCTAAAATGATTAGTAGGTACAAGATGATTATAATCTGTTTTCATATGTCTACATTTGAATAGCAATATTTCTTGCAGAAGTGGGCAGAGGATAGAGTCTGGTGCACTCCACCTCAGTTATACAAAGCTAAACATTCCAAACTTACCATGGCACACCCTCACTGATAAGTGTTTGTAAGGTCCCCAGAACTCTTCTTCTTTGGGGGAGAAATGGGTTACCTATTCCTGATTGTATGTGTACATATATGCATGCACACGAGTGTTTAAGCCAGATTTCAAACTGCATGACTTCCATCACTTCATTTTTGGAGACACAGTTCACTGACTTGGAACTCACTGATTTCACTAGGTGATATGGCCAGCCAGGCCCAAAGATCTTCCTGTCTCAGCCTCCAGAACATGAGCACAGTTTTTACATGGGTTCCAGTGGTTAGAACTGAGACCTTCACACATACGCTGCAAGCACTCCACAAACTGAGTGGTCTCCCAGGGTTGAGAACTTGAATTTTTAAAGACTCTTTAGCAAAGGACCAAGCCTCACGTAAGTACTCTGTAATTATTGATCCACCGTCTAAATGTCACTGCTGGGATGTTCTTTTTTTAAATGCTTAGTTTTATTCATTAATACACATTGCAAATGTGATAAAAGAATCACGCACTATAACCAATTTAAGTTCTAGACTCATAAATATGTTCATTACATGTACAGAAATCCCAGTCTAAAACAAATTGGGTGGGATGTGCTCATTTTGAGGAGTTGCCCTTTAGTGCATAGATAGCAGGCTCCAAAAATTGTATATTTTAAAAATTCTACAATCTAAGAAGCTTAAAAGTTTGTAAGAGTAAAGTGGGCTACATATATGTTCCACTGTTAACAGCATACTTTTGTCATGTTGGATAGAGAAAATCACTTTCAGTGGTTTCGATGGAGAAAGCTTTTAAATTTAGGAATAGATTAGTGAATCAAGTTGTGTTTCAAAAATATCTACATTAACAAGCACTGAAAAGTTTCTATCCTCTGATTCTACATTTATTTTGTCAGAAATAAATACTATCAGCAATCTCTAAGCATTTTATCCCTGATTTCAACTATTTGCTTTAACACTATCCACATAATTTCAGTTTCTCTTGTATCATTTCTCCCACACATTGGAATAAAGTAGAATTTTGAAACATAAGTTGCCTGTAAAAAATGCCATTGTGTATGGAATAAAAAAAGGAGTTGTTACCTATAGTTTTTAAAGCATGATGTAAATTTGTTCCCTTGAAACAACATATGCATGTGCATGAACAAACCCTATCATCTAGCTATCTGTCTATCTATCTATCTATTTATCTATCTATTTATCATCTATCTACTTACCTCTTTATCAGGCATCTATTATCTGTCTATCATCTGTTTTTCTACCATGATCTTTATCTACCTATCATCCATCATCTATCTATACCTATCTGTCAGTCTATGTGTCATCTATGTCTCTAGCCTATTATTTATTTATCTATCATCTATCTATTATCTTATATATACATATTTACATAAATTTTTTGCACATAACCTTAAACTGATAAATGACCCATTTCTCTTGTTATTGGAAAGCAACACTGTCAAACTGCAAAGCTTTGGATTTTCACAACTGTGCTTTAATATTGCTTAAAAGGATTGTTTTATTTTTCCCTCCCAATATTTAAACCCATTATCTCTCTGAAAAATTAAACTCCAATCTTGACATTTTCAGACTCTCCTTATCTCATTTCTTTTAAGGACAGGTCTGACTTTGGGAGCATCAAGAATTTCAGAGAATTGAATTCCAGAAAGTAACTCCAGCCGGAATAAAATCTGTCTACCCAGGAATGCATAGGACAGCTTTTTCTCATCCTGCTAATGGAGAGCTAGACTAATGTCCTCTCTTGGGGTTTGCAGTCACACTCTAAAGACATATTCATTCGCCAAAATTGCTGAGTTAACTCTGAAGCTCCCCTTTCCCACATCAACTTGTCTTCAAAGACAATAAATTTAAGGGGCCATGCTAATGCTGTTTCCCGAGACACTGAGTAAAATGTTGCTAGTTCTCAAGCCTAATTTTAATGTCTCCAATGGATTGGTGATGGTTAGATATGCAGATCTCTCTGGAAGGAGTCAGGTATATGAAGTTCTTATGTACAGTGAATTCAGAACTGAGGTGGTATGGCAATAAGGCTATTTTCTGAGACAATTCTTCTGGTAGAATTATAGTGAACAACCCCACAGTGTATCTGCTAAAACCAAGACCTTAAGGACACACTTCCCAGGTAAAGTTTACTAAAGGTCTTATACTGAGGACTTCATTTAGGGAGAAAAATGTTCTTTCCAGCATGTTACACACTTTGAAACAAGGCTTTCCACAGTGGAAGAAGAAAAGGAGAGAGGAAGGCAGAGAGAAAGAAGGGCATTGGGTGGGGGGGTTCTTATATTAAAAATAACAGAGCAAAAATAAATTATTTTAAAAAGTGTTTTGACCCATATGTATCAGGATTTATTTTCAGTCATTTGCTAACCTTTCTGAATTTTCTCTTAATAAATGTATTATAAAGCTGAAATATAATCTTGGCTCCTACACATAAGTTGAAATTTAACAGAATAATTCTTTATTGTTGACTGTGAATGGCTTTTCTTTTTTGACACAATTAGGATTTGTATCATCCACAGGAGATCAATTTATGGTCTCTTTAAGATTGATAAATCCAACAGTTTTTCTTTCTTTCTGTGTTATTTTTTAAACCTGGCAGAGACTAGCAAGCACAGACTTAATATATGGAGTTCAAGAACGATCATTTCTAAAAGTGATGCTTCACACCCAGAAGTGGATCTCTCACTATCTCTCATTATCTGGGGACTGGTTTGTGACTCAGTGCAACAGGAACTCTTTTAGTAACCACAGGAAGAATTAGTTGAAAATTGACTTTGAATGTAATTCATTTGCTACAAAGTGCTCTTCCATCCAGCTCTTTCAATTCAGTCATATCCCTTCTGCATTTCCCTTTGGGGATCCTTTGTTAACAAATGAGCTGCACAGCAAATGCATGTAAGGGTAGCAGTTTCTAAATACCATTATGCACCATGGTGTTCCTAGCATTTGCCCATTAAGTCAGGGCAACTGTCTTGTGCAAGCAGGAGGACAAGCCGAATGCAGAGGAACAGCTGGCTAAGGGAAGCTACAGGATGAGCCTCACAAACCACATGCCAGAAGAAGCAGTGGTCTCCATCCCACTGTCCTCCCACCAGCTCTGAGCCCTCAGCGCCTGGAAGAAGGGCTGATTGCAGGTCATGACAGAGATCAGAGTGTCTGTCACCAACTCAGCAAACCTAGGAGAATATTTGTTGCTAATATACTCAAACTCAACTTAGCAATAGTTTCAGACAACTGCAGAATGAAGTTATTTCTTATTTGATTGTGAGGTGTGTTCATTTGTGAAAGAAACAGAGATATGGACAAAGATATAGAGGACAGAGAGAGACAGAAAGACACAGAGAGACAGAGACAGACAGAGAAAAAGGATTTCTCTAGTCTGTGTAGGTAAAACTAATCTTGAACTCACTGTGGTCTTGAGACCAGCTTTGATCTTATGATCATCCTGCCTCAGCCTACCAAGCTAGAGGAGGACCTTTAAATTGGGCAAAATATCCTCAGTTTGATTGGCTCTTCTCAGATTCTGGGAATTTTGCATTCAGTGTCTCTCTTCTCTCTAAAATTTTATCATGATACTTCTAGTCCTGAGATATGATCTATTATATCTAAATTAGTGTGAAGGCACTTTCTACATATATATGTCAGAAATTGAATTTTTCTGCTACTGGTCAAAGGGATCACAATACTGAAGAACAGAAAAGAAATCATGTGGGATCAATATAACACATTTACTCAGAAGCAAGCAGAGAATGATTTCCTTCTCCATCAACCAGAACACATTTGCACTGGGAAAATAAAATACATTTTAGATTTATAACATAAGAAACTTCTCAGTATGCACAAAAACACTCATATCTTCCTCCTCATTGAGTTGACCCTTTATCAACTGGTAAAGCAGACACTTCACAACCCTTAAATATAGTATCAGTATTGATGATTGCATTTGTAGAGCATCTTGGTCTAAAGATATAAAAGCAAAGGATATTGGATTTAATGGTTAAACATTATCATAAAATCTCCACATATTAGTTTCTTTGTTCTACTATACCATAATACCACAAGTTGGGCAATTATAAAGAACATAAGGTCATTCCCATGGTTTTTGATGCTGAGAAATTCAACATGAAGTCCTGGCAAGGTAGTTGTCTGGAGAGGACTACTGTTTGCATAGTCCTTAGGGAGGAGCATGCAGTTCTTATGTGGTGAAAGGCAGAAGCACAAATCAGCACAAACTGGATCGATCCTCCTTTTTAAGAGCTTTAGTCATGGGCAACACTTAATCTCCTGTTAAACACTGCACTTCTCTCTTAATGTATGTAGAAGTGTGTGTGTGTGTGTGTGTGTGTGTGTGTATGTGTGTGTGTGTGTGTGTATGTGTGTGTGTGTGTGCGCGCACACGTGTGTGTATGTGTATCAGTGTATGCGATGTATGTGAATGTGTGCATTTGCATGCATGTTCCTATGTGTGAGTAGGAGTATGTGAAAGTTTGGGTATACATGCCACAGTGAGTAGTGGTGTGGTATTAGAGGACACATGGTGTGATAGTCCCCACTCTCCACCTTGCATTAAGAAAGGACTCTTGTTCACTGCTGTGAATTCCATCCTTGCTAGCCAACAAGGCTGAGCTTCAAGGGATCCTCTGACTCTGCTTTATCTTGTAGCCACAGCTCTGGGATAATAGATGTGGGCTATTCGAATCAGCACTGTATGGCTTCAAGCTTTATTCATCAGACTAGACTGTAGGTGCTTTATCTGCTGAGCTATCTCATGGCCTACATAGATTTAATATCACTTTTACAGAATCTTATGTTTGAAGGAGACTCATTCAAACTGTAGCATTTTATCCCTAGCTTCCAAATTTCACATCTACCTTACAAACAAAATAACCACAGTCTTTCCACATGGTAGTTCCCCCAATGTCAAATCACTATATCATTAATTTTAAAACTGAAGAACAAAGTTGAATACAGTAGTCTTCCCAATAACAGTCACCATACAGGTCTTCCTGGTTCAAATTCTCCTCTGTGTACTTAGAAAGCATTGCAGTTCATGTGCTTGCCATGTGTGGTGGTCGGAGAGACATACACAGACATCTTTATCCTCCAAAAGAGAAGATCACTTTCCCATTATGCCATGCAGAAACTTTCAAGGAGGTTTTGAGAAAGGATCTCACTGCACAGTCCTGACTAACTTAGAAACTTCCAAGGTAGCACAGGCTACTAAAATCAAACTCAGACTCTAAGGCTAGCATGTCTCAACCCATTAAGCACTGGGATTACAGATGTGAGTCATCACACCATGGATTTAAGAACTGCTTCCAATTTTAATCGTAAACTCCATCTTTAAGCTATGTCTTTGTTGTCGAATTTAACTATGAGCAGATAACATAAGTCATGAAACACTTGAGTACCTTTATTCTAAGACACTTTCCTTAAGTTCATGACTCAAGTTCTGCCTTAAAAATTTTAAAAGTAGTGCACAGCTCAGTCAAGTTCTTTGCTAGTGTTTATCCTGAATTTCCTTTCCCCTGTTTCCAATGCTTTGATCTGCGTTGCCTTCCAAGCCTTGGCAGAATGGTGATCTCTCTCTCTCTCTCTCTCTCTCTCTCTCTCTCTCTCTCTCTCTCTCTCGGTTTCTACTGATTCTCAGCTCACAGTTGCTCAAGTAGTTAACAAGAAGAATGAGAACTTCCATAAACTCTTCTCTGTTTCCTCCCACAATTGTGCTTAATGCTCTATTCATTGAAAAATTATTCTCCAGTCCATTCCTCCAAACTCATCCAGTTTGCCCACTAACCAAGTTTCAAAGCTAATTTAGCTGATTGTTAAAGCAACATTCCTACTTCCCAGGATCAACAGAAGGAATATAATCTTTATCTGACTGTGACAAGAGGTAGAGCCTGGCCTATTAAGACTCCAAGATGCAGGCCATTGGCCAGTAACTCTGCTAAGACATTCTTTCTTAATCCATTCATGCTGCTAAAACATAATACCACACACTGGCCAATTTATAAAGAATAGTAATTTATTTTGCACAGTTCAAAAAATAGGAACTACAGAACACGATGCCAGCTGGCTTGATTGCCTGGTATGATGGAACATCCTCTGCCTGCAAGATGATGTGGCCCTGCTGTATCCTCCTAAGCAGAGATAACATGAGGATCTGTATTGGTGGAAGATGGAAGGGCAAACTAGTGAATGTCTGTTTTAATGTAGCGCCATCATGGCCTGATTACTTCTTAACTGTCTCTCCCCTTAGTACTCTCACAGGAGCTAAACATGAATTAAAGAGAATGTACCTCTGATTATAGCTCTTACTATGGGTGTTGCTACTGAAAGCTATCACAATCCATGCTTCCATAGTTACTTAACTACACTGAACCATAAAACCATAAAGTTGCACTCAGAGAAATAGAAGCAACAATCTCAATATAACCAATTCAACATTATCATTTTTATGATATTATTTTACGTGTAAAAACTAATATTTTCCCTTTTATTGAAAGTGGATTTTCTTTCTCACATAATGTATCTTGATTATGGTTTCTCCTCCCAGTTCCTCCCCACCTCCACTCTCAACTAGATCTACCTCCTTTCTGTTTACCATTATAAAACAAATAGGCCTCTAAAGAATATTAATAAAATAAAATATAATAAAGTAAAACCAAATTAACACTTCTTAATCAGGCAAAACAAGCAAACAGAAGTAAAAGAACCCAAGATGGTGACAGCAATCAGAAGACCCACTGTTTCCCACACTCAAGAATCCCATAAAAACCTAAAACTAGAAGCTATAATATATATATATGCACATGGATTGTATGGTAAAAAGTGAGTAGAAACATTGTATAAATAAAACAAAGTAAAGGAAATATACAAAATAATAACATAAAATTGATCAAGTTGTCTGGTTCTATAGCAGTATCATGCTGTTTTTATTACTATTTCTCTGTAGCATAGCTTGAAATCAGGGACAGTGAGACCTCCAGATGTTTTATTATTATTATTATTATACAGGATTGATTTAGCTATTCTGTTTTTTTTGTTTTTCCATATGAAATGGAGAGTTATTTTTTCAAGGTCTGTAAAGAGTTGTGTTTGTATTTTGATGGGAATTGCTTTGAATATATATATATATTTGAATATATATACATATATATGTATATATATAGGTAGGATGGCCATATTTATTATGTTAACCGTACTTATCCAAGAACATGGGAGATCTTTCCATCTTCTGATATCTTCTTCCATTTCTTTCTTCAAGGACTTGAAGTTCTTGTCATACAGGTCTTTCACTTGCTTGGTTAGAGTTATCCCCAGGTATTTTATCGAAGAATGGATTTGAAAAAACCTGTGCTACATTTACACAATGGAATACTACTCAGCCATCAGAAACAAGGAAATCATGCAATTTGCAGCCAAATGGATGGAAAGAGAAAAGCTAATCCAGAGTGAGCTAACCCAGACCCAGAAAAAATGCACATGACATCTATTCACTTATAACAAGATTTTAACCATATAGTACCCAGTACAGGATAACTATCCTACAACCAACATACTGAAAGGAGCCGGAACATAGAATTTCTGACCTGTTAGTGGGACACTTTGCCTTAGTAGAGCTGCCATGTAGGCCCCCAGTGAACGAGGAAATTCTTAGCCCTCATATGGATGATGAACTGAAGGGGGCTGATGGGTAGTGCACTCCACACCAGAGGACTAGGATAGGTGGGAGAAAGATACACATGACATATATTCATTTATAACTGGATTTTAGCCATTATAGTATATTATAACCATCATACAATCAATACACCCAAAAGAGCAGGAACAAGGACTTGGTTACCTGTCAGAGTAAAAATAAAAACATCAAAAGATAAGGCTTGTAAATGTCTGAGTATCTACATGAAGCAAATTACTGGGCACTGGCTGAGTTAACATGGCATTTGCAATTCCTCTGAACCGAATAGAAAGGAATTGGAGATTAGAGAGGTTTCAAGTGCTGGCAGTTTGAAAGTGGATGACTGAATGACAGAAAGCCACAAACACAAAGTTCCAGCCATCTGTATAAGGGTCACCTTGAGTGTTTGGCTAATTGCTAAGTTCCATATATATAAGATGTCTCTAAATGACCAAAAAGTCATTGCTAAAGAAACAAACTTCTGTAGAACACAGAAATGGGACAGTGTCCTTTGTGTTACAGAAGCTTTTCAGTTTCATGAGGTCCCATATATTGTTTGTTGGTCTTAGAGCCTGAGCTATTGGTGTTCTGTTCAATTTTCAGAACTCTAAAATCATTGACATCTGAGCCTAATCAAGCAGAACACAGAGATGTTTGCAAGGCCAGAAGCCACACCCATGAGTATTGCTGGACTGACACATCTGTTCCATACATTTCCACAGGTTCTTAATGTCATGTGTGACAATTAAAATAGTAATTCCTTAACATAACACAATAATACCTAGTACAGGTATGACCATTATACATGGAAAAACCTAGACAGACCTAAAAATGAACAATATAAAATAAGCAAAACTACAATTGTGTTTGACTTATTTATTTTTCCTTTCAATATTTTATAGAGAAATTTAGTGAGAAACTCAAGGAACTTAAAGTAGTTTACCTAATGTAATGACTAAGTATACAACTTTGTATCCAAAAATAATGAAATAAAATTTTCTACAACTGCACATAGATTATAAAGATGTTTCACATACTTTTTCATGATACAAATTCAAACAAATTTAAAAGTTATCAGCATTATTAAGAATATATAGATTCGATGCAATTCAAATCAAAATACCAACACAATTCTTTACAGACCTTGAAAGAACAATTCTCAACTTCATATGGAAAAACAAAAAAAATCCAGAATAGCTAAAACAATACTGTATAATAAAAGAACTTCTGGAGGTATCATCATGCCTGATTTCAAACTTTAGAAATTACAGAGCAATAGCAATAGAAGCTGCATGGTATTGACATAGAAACAGACTGGTTGATCAATGACAATTCAAAGACCAAGAAATGAACGAACCTAAACACCTACAGACACTTGATTTTTGACAAAGGAACCAAAAACATACAATGGAACAGTGAGAATTAAAAAAATAGATGATAAATAGTTCAAATCATATGTGATATTTATATGGAAATATTCAAAATTCCTAGCTGGTGGCATGTGGCTATAGATCCAATATGACATGGTAAGATAGAATCGGGTGTTCAGAGTTTGGAATGTTCTCAACAGCAAGACTTATTCTACCACAAATTATACACACATATGCTCAAGCATGTACACACACAAACTAATTCTCAAATTCCTTATGATGGTGCTACCAACCGAATCTATTCAAATTAAGCTTGATAAATTGAAAGATGCATGGGAAAGAGTTAAACTGTGATTTCAAAAAACAATATGAAGTTACAGTAAATAAAAGAATTAAAAGAATATGGTTTGGTCAGAGATCAATGGAATGAAATATTGAGCCCAAATACAGACAGACAGAAATGGTTCAAATTTCAAGAAGTAAAGCAAATTCAGTAAAAAGAAGATAACCTTTCACCAAAGTTTGCTTCAGGCACATTGGTATCGTTGTTAAAAAGGCAGTAATTTTAACACTCACAAAAGTTAATTCACATTGTATAATATCTTAAAATATAGGATAAAAACATCAAGGAAAATTTACAACCCATGCACGGGCACACACACACTCAGAAATCATGTATACACATGCATACAATAGAACTTTAAATTTTTCTCCCAAACCCTATTTTTTATTGTTTAGTTATTTCATTAGATTACGTCATGAGACAGCATATACATTTTCTTAATTATAGAAAACCTTTAACCTACAAACCTCTCTGTTTAACATTCACTGTCATGTATCTAAGAGTACTGTTAAAAGAAATGTCTTTAATAATGTTATAAATGACTCCCTATAATTATGGCATTCAAACTTGTTACACAAAAACCAGTTTGGTGCAATGAATTCCTGCCTTGAATTTTTAAATTAGGTGATTCCATTCCAAATTCTACCATTCTATGACCTTAAGCAAAGTCTTATTTGTACCTGCAAAATAATAGGCATCATAGTACTTTTGCAAGTGTGATTTTATAAAATGACTCTTCTCTGTTCAGTATATGATGCCAATCACATAGGTATAGCCAACTTGAGGGAATCAGAAGGAAGTGCCATGTTAAGGTGATCTTTAAAGATCATTTCTTCCAACACTAATTTTCTTCCTGAAAATTATCTCAAAAAAGCAGAAGTGGAAGGTGTATGTGTGAGCTTGTGTGTGTGTGCGTGTGTTTGTGTGTTTTAGCTTGTATGGTATGTATTGTAAGTTTGTGTGTGTATGTGTGTATGTGAGCTTGTATTTGTGAATGTATGTGAATGTGTTTGTACACATTTGTGTAAAATGTGAACTAGGTTATTGCAAAACATATGTGTAATTTGTATCCAAATATTAGTATACAAATATTCCTTTTAAAGAAATAAAACTTGGATTAAATGTCATGTAAAAATCTCATTTTATTTTCAAATCTATTTCAGTTGCTATGTAACTGAAACCAGCCAGAAATGGTAAGTGGCTAAGAAACTGTTTGTTACAGAGAGAGAGAGAGAGAGAGAGAGAGAGAGAGAGAGAGAGAGAGAGAGAGAGACCTTTTAGAAACAAAACTTCTTCAGTACTTATAAAATATTATCATTCGTTTCTACTCTTTGGCTTGGGATTTCCAATCTTTTGAATTGTCTTTCTCTCTTCCCATGATCTTTCTGTTTCTGACAGCAGGAGTGGGTGGTCCCCTGGGTGAAACTCAGACATATCACACAGCTTGACAGTGTGAACTTCCTCTTTGCATTTCAACTTCTCCTTTCACCTCTCTTCTCCTGACATCCCCAGGGAGGCACAATTCACCTTCAAGGGATGAAGCTGTGTTTGGGGAAAAAAAGGAAAAAGTACTTTTACACATACTGGATCACCAGCTAAAACATTACCAAATTATATGGGAACATGAGAAATGCAAAAGAAAAGAAGAAGAAGAAGGAAAAAAGAACTGAATCTCAAAGTTTATCTTCTAAAATTATGTTGCTGTTTCTACTGTACAAAACTTCCTGCTATATATCTAAGGTTATTTTAGCAGCCTCAAATATTAATGTAGTTATTGCAAAGGCTGAAAAATCACTGAGGAAAGAAAGAGTTTTCATCATCTGTTGACTAGTATTCATCCATTTTTTCACTAGAAGCAAAATATAGTAGAGGTGTCAAGATAATGTCTTTTAGCTCCAAAGAAGAGTTGGGGAGTATTTATTGTGTAAGAAAAAAAATGGGCTAAATCTCTAAGGTCTAGTTTAGTACTTGAACTCAATAAAGTGTCTGTAAGCAAGACAAAATGTAAAGTACACAGGTTTTCATCGTACAACAAACCCCGTTGTCAAAGAGGCAGCATTCTGTGCAATGGCTGAATGAGGTGCCGCTGCTGGCTGTAGTCTGGTTGTTCATCTAAATCACACACTCTTGATGTTCTTACCACTCTAGGGCATGGTCCAGCTTCCTGTTTCCCAGCCTAGCAATGTGGACAGAGCATTTTAAATTTCTGGAAGATTTTTTTTCAGATGGATAATTTTTATCAACAAAATTAAATCTCTTTATCTACATTTTCTCACAAATATCTCATTTGTGACTGGTAAGCCTGTCTCAAAGAGTGCTTCTCTGCTGTTTAGTGTCTTGAACACTTGGTATTATGGTACAAATCTAAAACCCTAAATTTCATGTGTTAGACTTGGTCCATAGCTGACAAGCATTGGGAGTTGATTGGAACATAACAGCTCTAAATCCAATAATGAGTCTATCAGTGATCTCATAAAATTACCCAAATAAAAACATAAGGATAAATGAATGACAGGAAAATGGAAAGTCCTGATTATCTTTTTAAAATATTGACATAAAAGCATTTTAACCAGTCTCCAAAATAGTTGTGGGTTTTTAAAAACATTTATTTATTAATTCAAGTTACATATCGATCACAACCTCCTCCCCTCCTCTCCAACTGATCCCACCCTCCCAACCTCTTCCCCCTTTCCCTCCTATCCTTCTATTTGGATGTGGGGGCTCCCCACATATCAACGCCCCCTCAGTTATCAGTCACATGAGGGCTAAGAGCTTCCTCTTACTCTCAGGCCCAACATGGCAGCCCAGCTAGGGTAAAGTGTCCCTCTAACAGGCAACAGAGTCCATGACTGAGATTCTCCACACCTTACTAGCTAAAGAATCTGTATGGAAACTAAATTGCCTATCATCTATATATGTATAGGGGGCTAGGTCTAGTCTAAGCTTTTTTCCTCTTCCTCCCCTCCTTCCCCTCCTCCTCCTCCTCCTCCTCCTTCACTTTGGTTAGTGTTTCAGTCTATGTAAGCCTCTAGGGACCTAGGTGTGTTGGTTCTGTTGATCTTCACGTGTTATTCTTGTCCCTTCCAGGGTTCTCTCTTCTTCCTTCTTCTCTTATATAAAGACTCCCAAGCTTCACCTAACATTTGACTGTGTTTCTCAGCATCTGTTGATCTGCTGCTGGGTGGAATTTCTTCTAAGATAGTTATGCTAGCTTCCTGTTCCTTTGGGTCTATGTGTTGTGGAATAGTTATCCTGTACTATATGGCTAAAATCCAGTTATAAGTGAATACATGCCATGTGTATCTTTCTCGGTCTCAGCTCACACAGGATAAGCTTTTCTAGTTCCATCTATTTGTCTGCAAATTGTATGATTTCCTTGTTTCTGATAGCTGACTAATATTACATTGTGTAAATGTACCACCATTTTTTTTGTTTTTGTTTTTTTGTTAAACCATTCTTCAGTTGAAGGGCATCTGTGTTGTTTCCAGTTTCTAGCTATTAGGAATAAAGCTGTTACAAATATAGTTGAGCCTAAGTCCTTGTGGTTTGGTGAGGAATCTTTTGAATATATGCACAGGTGTGGTATGGCTGGGCCTTGAGGTGAAGTATTCCCAGTTTTCTGAAATATTGCAGACTGATTTCCAAAGTGGTTGTAGAAGTTTGCATTCCCATTTGTTAATGCAGCCAGATGAATGCCACACACTCTGAATGAGTATCCAGAATCAAGAAACATGGCAGTAAGTGAAGCATTATGACAAAATAGTTTACAAATGGTAAAAATGAATTTTGATTATCGGTTCATGGGAATGTGTTTTCATTACAGAATTTGTTAAATACATTTCTTCAGTGGAATCTTCTGAAATCTGGGGAAACTCTGCTTCTTCCACCATCAAGGGAAAATGAAAGTGAATGGCCACATGCCCACAGTAACACATCTTTACTAACAAGCCCCACCTGGGACTCAACTTTCCTGTCTTTTTCTGAGGCTTACTCATTTTCTTCTTTATGGAGCAATGTAATGGTATTTTCATTCCATTTCCAAGTTCCATTTCTGCAGAGATGGTTGCAATCAGAATCAGTATGTTTAGTTGGGGAACTCTTCATTGATATTATGGTTTCAAAGTTTACTTCCAATGTACTTTGACAGGGAATAATTTACTTATCACATGGTATTTCATTCTAAAACATCTTTTTAGCTGCCTGGATGTTGCTTCCTACTCAATAATGACAGATGAGGTTCTGAGGAACTGACAGTCCTTAAGTGGTTAATCAGAGGCTGCAAATACTGTAAGGTAACCATCACTGTCACTGCTCTATTGGTGATCCTCAAGTAGGCTACAAGCATTTACTCCTGATTCTTAGACACCATATTTGATAGAATGGCTAACTAGCAAGGCTCAGGAACTTGCCTGTCCATGCTCCCCAGCTCTAGGGTAATAGCTGGACACCACCATCCACAGACTCTTTTTTATGCTGGAGATTCCAAATTAAGGTCCTTGTGCTTGTACAGAAATCACTTCATCCCCTGAGCCAAGCCTCAGCTCCCCAGATAAAACATCTCTACAGACACAAATGCTCTCACCTGAGGATGCTCATGCTTAATTATGGGATGCTCAAGATAAGCTCACAATGATATGTATGTTTCCAGAATTACAAATAAAGCATTTAAAATATATACAGCTTGTGATATATTTATTATGAAATAAATTTTCTTTCTGTTATTGTGTTTGCATTTTGATTACACAACATTTATTGAGGGCAATTTTACGAAGAAAAGAGGGTTGTTTAACAACAGATTGAGAGGTTCAGCTTCTCACACCTTGGCATAGATTCAATTTTGTTGAGGGCCCACTGGCTATATATGGCACTACTGTGAAAGCAGCAGGGTAAAGAAGAAAACACATTCTCCCCAGGAAGTCAATAGCCAAGCTTCATAACCCCTCATGGGGAGATCATCTAAGTGACCTAAGGGCACACACTGAGCCCCATTTCTAGAAGCTTCCCACTCATCTCCTACTACTATGTGAGAAATCAAGTTGAGAGCGTATAAATCTTTGGGTTGTGCTCAAACTTTTGTAACCTTTTTCAGTACACCTGAGCCACCTCCCAAGCTTCATACAGGTCTCATAATACAAGATGCTCTTCATCTACTCCCAATAGTCCTGTAACAGCGACAGTTCCTTTATTAATTTTCTTTAATAGCATTACACTCTTTTGCTCAGTTCACAATAACACTAAAGGAAGATGTTAGCAACCATATAATATTTCATCAGTTACAGAAACCAAAGCATTCCATGGTCTTCAATAATGTTAGAATACTTCCTAATAGTTTACATGTATTTATCACTTCAAGTTACATCTCCATCACAGCCCACTCCCTCCACCATTCTCAGTCCCACCCTTTACCCCCTCTCCCACCTATCTTATTCCTCCAGTGTGGGGTGCCCCCATATCCCAGCCCCGCTCTGTTCATCAGTCATATGAGAACTAAGAGCTTCTTCTTGCACTGGGGGCCGACATGGCAGCTCCACTAGGGTAAAGTGTCCCACTAACAGGTAACAAAATCCATGTTCTTGTGCCTTTCAGTCTGTTGGTTGTTGGATAGTTATCCTGTACTAAATGGGTAAAATCCAGTTATAAGTGTATATATGCCATATACATCTTTCTGGGTCTGGGTTAGCTCACTCAGGATCTTTTCTAGTCCCATCTATTTGGCTGAAAATTGCATGATTTCCTTATTTTTGATAGCTGAGTAGTATTCCATTGCGTAAATGTACCACAGTTTTTTTTCTTTTTATTCATTCTTCACTTGAAGGACATCTGGGTTGTTTCCAGTTTCTAGCTATTACAAATAAATCTGCTATAAACATAGTTGAAGTGATGTCCTTGTGGTTTGGTGAGGAATCATCTGGATATATGCCCAGGAGTGGTATGGCTGGGTCTTGAGGTGGAGTTATTCCAAGTTTTCTAAGATATTACCAGACTGACTTCCAGAGTGGTTGTACAAGCTTGCACTCCCACCAGCAATGGAGGAGTGTTCTCCTTTCTCCACAACCTTGCCAACATGTGCTGTCATTTGAGTTTTTGATCTTAGCCATTCTGACAAGTGTGAGATGGAATCTCAGAGTTCTTGAGTTGCATTTCTCTGACAATTAAAAATGTTGAGCATTTCTTTCAGTGTCTCTCCACCATTAGAGATTCCTCTTTTGTGAATTCTCAATTTAGTTATGTACCCCATTTTTGATTGGATTATTTGGTTTCTTAGTGTTTAATTTCTTGAGTTTTTATAAATTTTGGATATTAGCCCTCTGTCAGATATGGGTTTTTTACTGTAAGTTTATAAAATTGTGATAGCTTCTTTGTTTTACTCTTACCCAGCTATGATCTAAATAATTCAGACTCTTTATACTATTTATTAACCATGATTCACAACAGAAAAACTGAGCAGTTATACCCTATTCTTCTTTCTTCTTCAAGTTACATCTCAATCACAATCCCCTCCCTACTCCCCTCCCAGTCTCACCCTCCCACCCTTTTCCCCCGTCATCCCCCAACAGCTCCCCCTTTCAATCCAACAAATGGCTCTTTCTCTTATTATAACAACAAATACAATATAAAACAACAAAAGTAGTTAGGCCACAATTATGAGAATTGTAAGGGTTCGCATACATTCCCAATGTCCAGTCTATACGTATTTGGCAACTGACTTTAACATTCTACTAAGCAACCATCTCCATGAGTTTAAAGATCTATATCCAACTCAGCTTCCATTCTAACTTGCATCACAATTTTAAAAACATCTTCTTAGATCCAGAATGCCCTATTCTTAACCCACTATGCTGATCTGTTTACTGCTCAGCATAAATCTTAAAAATACTTGCACTTTGTGGCTCCTGCTTCAGCTGCACATCTTCTTATCTCTCCTGCCTCTGCCTCCTCTTGAATTCCCTTTCTCTCCTTAACTCCTCCTCCCCTCCAGGGCAGGAAGTCCTGTCCTATTCTCTCTCCTGCTCACTGATTGCCTGTAAACTGCTTTATTGGCTTATCAAGGAACAATTTAGGGGCAGTGTTTATATAGCATTGAGAAATGAATTCTTCAGAACAAAGACTGAATATTACTTTAGGCCTACATGGGGTTGGTAAAGGTCTTTTCCCAGTCTGTAGGTTGCTGTTTTGTTGTAATGACAGTGTCCTTTGACTTACAGAAGCTTTTCAGTTTCATAAGGTCCCATTTATTGATTGTTTGTCTTAGTGCCTGAGCTATTGATGTTCTGTTCAGGAAGTTGTCACCTGTGCCAATGAGTTTGAGGCTTTTCCCCACTTTCTCTTCAATTAGATTTAGTGTGTTCAGCTTTATGTTAAGGTCTTTGATCCACTTGACCTTTAATTTTGTGCAAGGTTATAAGTATGGATCTATTTGCATTCCTTTCCATGTTGACATCCAGTTAGAACAATATCATTTGTTGAAGATGCTTTCCTTTTTCCATTGTACAGTTTTGGCTTCTTTGTCAAAATTTAAGAGGCCATAGGTGTGTGGCTTTACTTCTGGGCCTTTGATTCAATTCAATTGATCAGCTGGTCTTTTCTATACCAGTACCATGCTGTTTTGTTATTATTGCTCTGTAGTATAGCTTGAAATCAGAGATGATGATACCTCCAGATTTTTTTTTTATTGTACAGGATAACATCAAACTCATTCTCATTCTATGAAGCCACAGTCACCCTGCTACCTAAACCATACAAAGACCCAACAAAGAAAGAGAATTTCAGACCAATTTTCCTCATGAGCATAGACAGGAAAATACTCAATAAAGTACTTGCAAACCGAATTCAAGAACACATCAAAAGTATCATATATGATGATCATCCCAGGGATGCAGGGATGGTTTAACATACAAAAATCCATTGATGTAATCCACCATATAAACAAGATGAAAGAAAAAAAAAGCAAAAAGCACCTGATCATCTCGCTAGATGCTGAAAAAACTTTTGACAAAATCCACCAGCCCTTCATGCTAAAAGTCCTGAAGAGAGTTGGCTTACAAGGACCATACTTAGAAATAATAAAGGCAACATACAGCAAGCCAGTAGCCAACATAAAATTAAATGGAAACTTAAAGCATTTCCTCTAAAATCAGGGACAAGACAAGGATGCCCACTCTCCCCATATCTCTTCAACTTCCTATTTTTTTAACCCTGTCCATCAAATAACACAAATAATTAAAATTGCTTCTTATATGTAAACTCTTGGAAAGTAATATGTTTGCAGAAAAAAATACATGAACAAGCCCGGAAAGTGAATTCTGGCCCTCCCTATGTATCTCCCTCACTCCCTCTCTCTCTCTCTCTTTCTCTCTCTCTGTCTGAAAACTATTTCTGTGTCTGAGTTCCTTTTGGCCTTTATATTGGTTGGGAGGTCATAATTTTCTTTCATCTTCCAAAATCCTGGTGCTCCAGTACATCCAATGTCCCTTACCTAGCACACATCTCCTATCTACTAGCTTTCAAGCAGCAAGAGAATGGAATTCTGTCTTAGTGAGAGCCTCAAATGCTTGAGTATCACTTAAAAGTCTAATTGCAAAGCTTTTTTTTTGAGACTTAATAGAAATCATTTTATGTGTTCTATATCATAACACTTAGCAATACATACTCCCAAAATATAATAATAAAATAAAGGATTAGGATAGATAAATTGGGGAAAATGTAGGGTTAAGAAGGAGTGAAACAATGATAAAGCCAGGACTGTGAAAGCAAGCGAACATCAAGCAGAGCACAAGAGACACCTTTTTGCATCTGTTTTTCAAACCTACAGAACAGTCTGAAACCTGAGGATGCTCGCATGTCAGTCATCATCTCAGGTCTACAGAACAGTCTGAAACCCGAGGATGCTCTCATGTCAGTCATCATCTCAGGTCTACAGAACAGTCTGAAACCTGAGGATGCTCTCATGTCAGTCATAATCTCGGGTCTTGTGCTGTGCACATACATTTCACAAGTACACAGACTGAAGCAAAAGGATCTTGAGAAAGAATGGGACAGTTTTCTTTTGAAGCAGTTTTCCATCTTTTGCTGGATTTTGTGAAGATGGAAACCACATATGTAACATCCTCTTATCGACCTAAAAATTTGCACTTCTATTTTTAAGCTAAAAATACATGAAATAAGTGAATAAATAAATCTTTTCTTTAAACAGTTAGGGGACTGGAGTGATGTCTCATCAGGTAGAAAAAAAAACCCATATTTCGTTAACTGCAGCCACTACAGCAGGTTATAAACATCTGTAACTCTAGTTCCAGGACATCCAAAGCCACCTTCTGGCCTCTGTGAGCAAGGCAAAAAAATAAATGCATTCATAAATAAACATTCCCATTAGTAAATAAATATAAAAATCTTAATGAAAGCATGTAGAATGCTGTTGTGAGGGTGCTACGTAGTAATTATGGCTTGAGTGACCAGCGAGAGTCCGAGATAAGTATGGGATGAAGTAAGCAAAGCTTATGGATAAGCATGCCAAGAATAACTCACAAAATTCAAATGTGTTTCAAAGACTCGACTATCCCTCTATAGGCTAATTGGCCCTTTGATACTTGATATTTGGTATTTTCGTAAAGCCTCCCAATATCCCCAATGGCTATTTAAACTGGCAACGCAAGCAAATTACAGACCTTCACAGTGTGAACACGGTGCTGGTTCAATGGGTTTTCAAAATTCAAACAATACTGAATCCTGGGCGTTTCCAGAATAAAACAATTTAAAGAAAAATTAAGAGGTAAGGTCAAATTTTGCCACAGGGTCAGAGCTTGTGCACAGAGCCTATGATGGGCAATGTTTAGTGAGGCTGTGGGAGAAGAACACACAGGAGGTTCTAAGAAAGCTAAAGGAAGTAAAAGCATGCCATGGCATTTTTAGAAAACACATACATGTAGCTCAACAGAACAGTCGAATGGACTAGTAAAACTATGGTTTGAAAATGCAATGGCTCAGACTGCTACTACACCAAAAAAGCTAATAGTCTAAAGACAAATGGAAAGTAGAGACAGAACGTTCTTACCTTTATCTAGTTATCAGCAAATAGCTGGACTGTTACCGTAAGTGGACCATCTTAGTTAAATAACCGTAGGCCAGGAGCCTATACATAAAACTCAGGAAGCATACTTCTGGCCACAGATGAGTGGGTGCTGGAGCAATCATTAATCCTGCACTGGTCCATTTTCTGACACACACTCTGATGTTCTCTAAAGGTCACCAGATGTTCTGGTTTCTGTAAATCTAAGGGATTGCTGATTAGGAGTTCCTTTTTATTTTAGCATGTACTAATTGAACAAAGTTATTGGTTTCACTATGACATTTTCATACATGTCCACAGTATTTCTTGATTAAATTCACCTGACTATTACCCTCTCTTATGCCCCTCCTTGAATCCTCTTACAACTCCATAATGTTCTCTCTTTAAATTTACTGTTCTATTTCAAAAGTAATTTTTAAATCATTTAAGTATGGCTATTCAGTATGGAAAAGGAAAAGGAAATAACAGAGTTTGCAAAGGACAAGTTAATACATTAAGTAGCTTCAGCATGGATAGGTGTGTCTGTGTGTGTGTGTGTGTGTGTGTAAAACAAATCAATAAAAGAATTCAGATGGCCAAACAAATGAACCAGGATGAAGTCAGTGCAATACTGTTTGCAGAATAGAGTAAGTATATATGGGACTCTAAAACCTACATACTGAAAAATTTATGTGAATGTTATAATGTGTATGATTGCCCAAGCTATTTGATTTGCACAGTTGCTCTAAGAAACAAAGAGTTTCAAGAAGCTTCAAAGACAGAAAGGAATGAAAGATGACCCACCAAGTTGTAGCTTGGAACCAAATTTGTTGTTATGAAAAGTTGTGAAATCTTTCTTTCTAAACTATAATTAAATTATAATAACAATATTTTCTAGTTTGTCTATTCATTTAGTTTTCTCGTTTAAAGTTTTTCAAAAAAGTAAAGAGAGGGAAATAGAAGCAACCTCTGTCTCATTCATTTTTTTATAGAAATTGCAACATTTCAACTATTTTTCTATTCCCTTCCTTCTCAACTTTACTTTGACTGCTGGTAAAATTGCAGTACAAGGCGTCTAGCACTTTATTTTATTCATTGAAAATTATCTTAATATATCTTAAAAGTACATTGGAAGGAAGCAATAATACCCTTTTATTTTTGTTCCCTAGTTACACTGAAAATGGATTTTTATTTTTGTTTACATTGAGTGTCTTTGGTATTAGGCGAAAATGTCAGCTAGAAATACAAAGCACCAGATTTAAGCCCAAGCATTAAAGAGAGGGCATCTTGTCCTGTTGCCTTACATTTCTGTGACTCTGTGGTAACGTCCTTTTACTCCATTTCCATTCGATGATTTAGCTATTTTTTGAAAGTAGCTGACAAGAAAGTCAGACTCATGAGAGTAAAGATTAATGGCAGTTTTTGAAAACAAAATCGATTCATACAATCTAATAACAATGAGGATGATACACATATTCATTTACAAGATACATGTTTGTCTGTTGAAGAGATAGAATTTGGAATAGGGTGGATAGAGAGTTACAAGGAAAGAGGGATCAAATTTATTTTATTATATTTCCTCTTTCAAAATTACATATACAGAGAAACAAACAAGATACAAGGGTATATTCCCATATCACGTAGCAATTTCCCTTACATAAATAAAATTATAATACAAAGGAAAAATACTACTATGTATGACAGATGGTGACCTCAAATATCAGATTTGGTGGTCATATAACATTTACTATGAAAATGTGATTTAATTGGCACCTTTCTATGATTTTTCCAATGAACCCTAGAAAAGCTACACCCTAAGTAGTTGTGCTGAGACTTTTTCTGCTGTCTAAAATCTTTTCTTGAAGGGATTTATAAAGTCTTTAGTACAATAAATGTTACTTTCTTTTTCATTTTTATTTTTTAAGTGTTAAATATTTTTTAATGTTTAATTATTACTTCAGGTTACATCTCCATCATAGTGTCCTCTTTACAGCCCTCCCAGTCCCGTCCTCCCACTCTCTACACCCTATCCCTTCCTTCCCACTCCTCTGAAGTGGAGTGTCCCTACATATCAGTCCCCTGTCCCAGTTCAGCAGTCATATGAAGGCCAAGAGCCTCCTCATACACTGGGGGCCTACAAGGTAGCACCAATAGGGTAAAGTGTCTCATTCACAGGTAACAAAGTCTATGTTACTGTTTCCTTTGGTGCATTGGTTTTGGTATAGTTATCCTGTACTATATAGCTAAAATCTGACTATGAGTGAATAGATGCCATGTGCATCCTTCTGGGTCTGGGTTCGATACTACAACTAACACACCAAAGGGAACTTGGACATAGACTTCTTATTTTTAATTTTTATTCTTTATTTATTTTTTATATATTATATTTTTTCTATTTTTTAGTCTTTTTATCTATTGTATGCTTATTGACTTGTTTGTTTAGTAGTTCTCTCTCCCGGGCAATGAGACACTTTTCACTGATGGTACTGCTTTGTAGATCCCCAATGAATGAAGAGGCTCTTGGCCCTCATACGACCTCTCAACTGAGATGAGGGACTGTTATATAAGGACACCCCACCCCAGAGAAATGGGATGGAAGGGTTAGGAGGTAAAGAAAAAAAATGAAATGTGATGTTTCGACCTTTTACTACTAATTGTCATAAACTGTTTAGGGTAATTAGAAATGCAAACTAATGGTTATGTAAGCCGGTCATTCAGTTTGGTACTATGACAGCCTATTATAGTTACTTTCTTTCTCATTTTTAAATAACAGTGCTGCAAATGACATTGTTGATGGAAAACCTCTGAATGAAACATGTAGATGGGACAGATAAATTATTTGCATAATTATGTTCCATATCACAATGTTGTTGCACATTCTTGATTATTATTCCAATGACAATATGAATCTGACGTGCGTCTCTGTGTTACGGCTGGGAGCTGATCTTCCACTGGCTCAGGCTGTCGGGGGTATAGAGTGGAGATGAGACAATTGGCTGAAAACTGCATGTTAACCACGGAAAGAAGAACTTTAACTTGTATAAGCCATTCTTCTTATTGAAGGAACTTGTTGCATGGCCCAGGCTGTTTCTATTTTCATTTCCTTTGTCAAGCTGGCTCTGAACTTGCAATCCTCCTTCCTCAATCTCCAGGGTATTACTATTATGGGCATGGTTGTACATGGTGGTACACGCCTGTAATCTGGGTCATTTTTAAGAGGACGTGTTTTGCGCACATGTATATCATGTGCATGCAATGCCCGTGGAGACCAGAAGGAAATGTTGAATCTCCTGGAATTGGAGTAAAAAATGGTTGAGAATCACCCTGTGGTGCTGGGAACTACACCTGAGTGCTGGTCCTTAGAAAAAGTAGCAAGTGATTTTAACCACGAAACCACTCCTCTAGTGCCTAAATCATTTTTACTTATTGTTTTATGACAATATTTATAATACTCTAATATATTTACTCATTTAATAAATATTAACTTATATATCCTCTATTAGAGAATGTAGTCAACATATGTAAAAATGCTTTGCCTTAGCAAATATACCAATATATATTTACTAGTATAACATATGTAACTTCTAAACTTTAACTAACTTTAAAAACAAGAATATCAAGGAATTCTTCGTGAAATTTGACATTACACAGAAGGAGCTAACACTTCAGTTACTTCAAGGCCTTATGCATATTTAAAATCAATGAACCAGTTAATTATTGCATTGCAGCCAAATCTACTAAGATTTCTTTTCACATGATCAATTTAATGTTTGAGTTTATTAATTAAAAATAATTAAAAAATCATTTAGTTCAAAATAAAAACCTCTCATATGAATTCAAATGCCCAAAGTCACAGTAAATAGTGCCTGTGGAATGTCAGTAGTTCTCATAGCTGAGATATGTGACTTGAATCACAAGTCTCTTATTTGCAAACTAGTCGTGTTGAAAAAAAATTTTAGTCTCTTTGTTTCTTCTTCTGTAAAATAAGAATGATATTGATGAAATCCTCACTAAATTCCCATAGGGTCTGCTGATTAGATAAGCTCCTAATGAATATTCAGTACATATTACTGGTTTGTGTAATTATTATTATGTTTGCAATATATCAATAATACCAGGTTACATGAAAATGGGAAAATTATATCTGGAAGTGTTATTTCTTAAACATTAATAAGATGTATTTAAAATTACATTTATTTCTTCATATTTACTGGTTAAATTGTGTGTGTTGTGCATCAATGATGTTTTGAAGTGTACACACTATGTTGTAAAAATTGACTGAATTTTTAAGTCATTGAATAGTTATTGGGTTTTAGTAAAAATGCTTAATATTCACTCCGTCTGAATTTTTCAAGAGTAAATATTTCATTACTAATTATAGTTGTCATAGTATACAATAGACCTCTTAACCTTATTCCTTTTAACTATAAGTATATAATATTTTAAGCAATATCCCTTCATCTCTTTCTCCTTATTCAGTGCAACCATTGACAGCAATGATTCTACTATATTATTCCATGAAGTCAGTTTTTATTTACATCCATGACAGAGTGAGTTCATGTAGTATTTTCTTTCTGTGCCTGCCTCCTATCACTTAGTATAATATCCTATTTGCTCTTTTATTGTGTTGCAAATGGCAGAATACAAACTAGCCTTTCTCATGGCTATATAGTATTTCCTAGAGCCTATATAGCATAGACTCTGCCTACTGGAAGTAGACTCAGTCTACATCTTACTGACATCGATTCTCTACAGAAGAATGCAGTATTTCAATAATATGCAGACTTCATTTGAATATATATTATATATTGGCTCAGGTTTTTAGATCACATAGTACATCTACTTGAATTTCTTGTTATTATTAGAATCTTTAACACTAAGTGAAATGAAAGTTGCCAAAATGAGTATCTGTATGTGTTTCAGCTCTGTGTTTGTTTGTTGTTCATTTTTCATCCAGATCACAGCCCCCTCCCTCCTCTCCACCCAGTCCCACCCTCCCACACTCTTCTCCCTTCCCCTTCCCTTCTCCTTAGAAAAGGAGAACCTCTCCCCATCATCCACCCTGGCTCTTAAAGTCACATCAAGACTAAGAGCATCTTCTTCCACTGAGACCAGACAGAACAGCCCAGCTAGGGTAAAGAGATCCCAAAACAGGCAACAGAATCCATGTCAGAGGCAGGCCCTTCTCTATACATGCTTTCTTTGGTTGGTGCTTCAGTCTGTGTAAACCCCTAGGAGCTCAGGTTAGTTGACTCTGTTGGTGTTCTTGTGTTCTTTCTCTCAGGATCCCTCTATTCTTCCTCCCATTCTTTTACAACACTCCCCAAGCTCCTCCTAACATTTGGCTGTGGGTTTCAGCATCTGTTTCCATCAGCTGATGGGTGGAGCCTCTCAGAGGACAGTTATGCTAGGTTCCTGTCTGCAAGTATAGCAGAGTGTTATTAATAGTGTCAGCGATGGCTCTCTCCCATGGAGTGAGTCTCCTGTTGATCCACCTGTAACTCTAGCTCAGAGGCCAGAGTCTGTGTACATCTTCACTCAAGTGCACATACTTACACATAATTAAAAACAGTGAAATGTGTTTCAGCCCTTAAATGAAAGCATTCTGAACTTCTCCATTCACTAAGATGCTTGCAATGGATTTGTAATGCATTATCTTAATTGTGTTGAGATACTTTCTATAATTAATTTGTACAGTTATCTTTCTCATGAAATGATATTGTATTTTTGTGGAAAGCTAGGGTTGTGCCAACTGAAATGATCACCGTCCCTATCTTGTGTCAATGAGATACATCATACTGATTCACTGGTCTATGTTGAGCCATCCTTGCCTATCTGAAGATCTTGCTGAATAATCCTAGGGTGCCATTGTAGACACTTTGTTAGTATAGTTTTTGGGAAATTGGTAGCTAAAATCAATAGTACTTCCTGCTTTTCTGGAGAACAGAGTTCAGTTCCCAGTACTGGTGTCAGACAACCACTTTGGTTACAGCTGTGTAGAATCTGCTGCCACCTGCTGCTCACCTCTGTTCTTGCACTCAAATTCTATAGGACTTTTTTTTTTTTCAATCATTTGAAATTTTTATTTTTATTATACTTTTTATGCTTAGTTACTCAGTTTTTAAATTAATTTGTTTTTTCAAGTTACATCTTGATCACAGTCCCCCCTCTCCCCTCCCTCCCTCTTCCTCTTCTCAGTCCTCTCCTTCTCCTCAGATGAGGGGGTCCACCACATATCAAACTCCCTCAATTCATCAGGCATGTGAGGGCCAAGAGCTTCCTCTTGTACTGGGGCTTGACATGGCAGCCCATCTAGGGTAAGGTGCTCCAATAACATGCAACAGGGTCCATGACTCGCTGCTGGGTGGAATTTTTCATAGGATAGTTATGCTAGGTTCCTATCTGTTTGGGTCTGTGGGTTGTAGGATGGTTGTTCTGTGCTATATGGTTAATATCTGCTTATAAGAGAGTACATACCATGTGTATCTTTCAGAGTCTGAGTCAGCTCTCTTAGGATGAGCTTTTCTACTTCCATTCAACTGGTTGCAAATTGCATGATTTCCTTGTTTCCGATAGCTGAGTAGTATTCCATTGTGTAAATATACCACTGTTACCGAACTTTTAAAATTATTATTATTATTTATTTATTAATAATATTCACTTATAACAAATACCAACAATTTCTTAACTATTAACCCTATAAATTCCTACAACCCTTTTAAGCTAACCACTAATCCTATTGATAATTATCTTCCTAACCTTTTAGAAGGATACAGTCTCTGGGGCAGGTGTTCAGTCGTCAGGAACACAGTCTCTGTTGTAGACCTTTAACGCACTTAGCAGTCCTTTTTCTGAATCTCTCAGATGCAGGTTCGTCAGGGTAAGTTGGTTATTGCAGTCTCACCTTAAATAAGGCTTAATGCTTTCTTCTCTCTGGGAGACCCCAGCCCCTTCGCATCAGCAACTCTGAAAAGAAAACCTGACAAATTTAATTCTTTGGAATTGAGAAACATTGTACTATGATCTAACATATTACATTTCCTGGAGAATATTATAAATTACGTCCATGAATTTACACTCTATTGAGTGAAGTACTCTCTAAATTTTAATTGGACTCAACTTAATTTGGGTCTGTCTTTATTGATTTGCTATGGCCCGTGTATTGATGAAAATGGAAACTAACACCCCAAGTATTATATTGCAGTGATATCTGCCTATTTAGACTCAATGAAATATTTTGTTTTGTTAATATTAAATGTATAACTTCTTATTGAATTGACCTTTTTCTTATATAATGATCCTAATTGCCTCTTTTTATAATTTTGACTCAAACCCAATTGTATCTACCTACAGTTGTTCCTGTTCTTTTGTTTTCCATGTGCATAGAGTATCCATCACCATCGTTCTTTCAGCCTACATATACTTCCAATCAAATGGACATTGGGTTAGCCAAAGAGCACGTGGGCTTGTTTTAACCCAGTTAGCCTTTCCATCTTTTAATGGGAGAATTTGTCCCATTGACAACCAAGGTCACTTTGGGGAAGGATTTAAAATTTCTGTCTTCCAATCATATTATGTGCCATGTAGATTCTTTGTTCTCTTAATAACTTCTGTATAGATAATTTGCTCCCATAGTAAGTTTGACCCATAGCACTTCTGAATTATCATTGTGTATCTTTTCAACTACAGTTTTCTTATCAAACTATTGTAGTTGTAAACAGCAATTTGTTTTATAAGCTAAGCTTCATACTAAAGATATGTGATTTAGATATCACATTATATGATTAGAGACTATTCTAAGTTCCATTGTGAATTTACCTTTACTAATGAGTTTAAGCTTCCAAAACTTTTATTTTATTTATTATTTCTTTGATTTTGAAAAAAGTTTTACTAAGAACACAATTCTTGTTGATAATTGTTTTTCAACATTCTAAATATATCATCCAGTAAAGTATCTACAGTTCTGCTGGTCAATATTTCAGAACAACATTGTATGTTATTTGTGTGATTTCTCTTGATGCTTTCATTATCTTCTCTGTGTCTTGGATATTTGTCAGTGTGAGTATAATGTGTTATACATTCTTATCTGAACTGAACCTGACAGGAATTATTTACTTGCCTGTACCCGAATATTTATGCCTTAATCCAGGTTTAGAAAGTTTTCTACTGTTGCCACTTTTGGTGTTTTACACCCCTTCATTACTCTGGCACATAATAAATATGTTATGAGCATCCTCCTTACCTGACATTGGCTCACATTTATTCAGTTAATGCCATCCTCTTTATCTCATAAGTTTCCTTCATACTTTTTCATTCCTTTTCTTCTCCTGTAATTGTCTATTTTCATACAATATTTTAGTTAATGTATTATTTTGGAATACTAGTTCATCTGTGGATTGTTTCTCTTGCAGTTTCCATTTAGTAATGGTAATGTTCAGCCCCAGTTATTTATAAAATCATTTTTATCATTTGAACCTTTCTAAGTAATTTTTATGAAATTATTTCTCTAGCCATTCTTGTGTGTGTTTTTATCTGTGTGTATATAGTCTATATGGTCTCAACATTTCCTAAGTTTCTCAGAAACATCTATTTTAATCCATTGCCACACAGTCTGTTTATCTCCAACTCTTTTTAATGTTTTTATTTATTTTTTATTATAATGTTTATTTATTACATCAAGTTACATCTCCATCCTAGTGCCCTCTTTCCACTCCTCCCAGTTCCACCCTCCTCCCACCCTCTTCTCCCTCTCCCACCCATCCCACTCCTCCAATGTACAGTGTCCCTACTAATCAGCCCCTCTCAGTTTAACAGTCATATGAGGGCTAAAAGCTTCCTCTTGCACTAAGGGCCTACATGGTAGCACTCCTAGGGAAAATTGTCCCATTGATAGGTAACAAAGTCTATGTTCCTAATCTTTTGGGTGTGTTGGTTGTAGGATAGTTATTCTGTACTATATGGCTAAATTCCAGTTACAAGTGAGTAGATGACATGTGCATCCTTCTGAGTCTGGGTTAGCTCACTCAGGATGAACTTTTCTAGTTCCATCCATTTGGCTGCAAATTGCATGATTTCCTTGTTTCTGATAGCTGAGTAGTATTCCATTGTGTAAATGTACCACAATTTTTTTTATCCATTCATTGGTTGAGGGACATCTGGGTTGTTTCCAGTTTCTAGCAATTACAAATAAGGCTGCTATGAACATAGATGAGGGTATGTCCTTGTGGTTTGGTGAGGAATCGTTTGAGTGGATACCCAGAAGTATCCACTCAAGCTGGATCTTGAGATAGGGCTATTCCAAGTTTTCTAAGTTATTACCAGACTGATTTCCATAGTGGTTGCACAAGTTTGCACTCCCACCAGCAATGGAGGAGTGTTCCCCTTTCTTCACAACCTTGCCAACATGTGCTGTCATTTGAGTTTTTGATCTTAGCCATTCTGACAGGTGTGAGATGGAATCTCAGAATCATTTTAAGTTGCATTCCTCTGATGAATAAGGAAGTTGAGAATTTCTTCAAATGTCTTACTGCCATTAGAGATTCTTCCTTTGTGAATTCTCAGTTTAGCTCTGTTTCCCATTTTTTGATTGGAACATTTGGTTTCTTGGTATTTAATTTCTTGAGTTCTTTATAAATTAAGGATATTAGCCCTCTGTCAGAAGTGGGGCTGGTAAAAATCTTTTCAAAATCTGTAGGTTGCCATTTTGCTCAAATGACGATGTCCTTTGCGTTACAGAAGCTTGTCAGTTTCATGAGGTCCCATTTATTGATTGTTGGTCTTAGAGCTTGAGCTATTGGTATTATGTTCAGGAAGTTGTCTCCTGTGCCAATGAGTTTGAGGCTTTTCCCCACTTTCTCTTCTATTAGATTTAGTGTGTCGGCCTTATGTCTCCATCTCTTCATTATCATTTATTGTCAGTGTATATCACCCATTTGGTACCATTATGTTTCCTCATAGTTGTTGGTCTTAGAGACTATACTTCTGAATTATCCTACTGAAGAAATCATCTAGCCCAATGTTTGCTACCTGGCTTCACCATCTGAGACTGAGTCTGTGCAAAGATTTTCTGAAAAGCACTTGATGTGACCACTACAGCTGCTGCTGCAACATTACGAGTTTCCAGAGTCCCTGAAAGCCATAGCTATTGTAGCTGGGGCTGCAATGCTTTGAACCTTGAAACCACACAATTCAGACTGAAATCCTATGATTGCCAAAACTGTAGAAGCATTGTGAGTCACTAGAAATGTATGGCTTCTGGGGACTGTCTGGTTGTGTTTATCCATAACCCAAGGCCACTGCAATTCGTTGTTGTTCACATAGCTAGAACTCCAGTCTGTCTGACAATATCCGGAAGTATTTGTTTAGTACAGTGGTGCATCTAGAGGGTCAAGCTGTGTGTATTGTTCTGATTCATGACCATCAAGGCTAGTGCTCCATTTTACTGTTTGGTCTTCCTTTAAGGACCAATACAAAGTCTTACATTTGCTTCCCTCTTTTTCTACTAGGAGTTGGTGACTCTACACTTTATGCTGCCTGGGAATGAAGGAAGGACTTCATGGGTAATGTGAAATTTACTTTGTTTCTAACTCCAAATTGTCTTTTATGATTTTGCTCTTGTCACGCACTGTGACCTCACTTCTGAGCTGCTCTGAAGACACATTTGTGTGAGAGAGCTAGATATAGGGTATTGTATGGAAGCAATCATTATAGTTCCATCATTCCATCTCTCTCTGTCCTTCAGACGTGAAACAAAAATACATTGCAAGTCATTTATTTCCCTCTGTTTCTACAATAGTCATAGTAACAATGTATTTTTCTCTGTTTCTGTAGTGGTCTACATCAATTCTAAAATATTGTTACATGTATTCAGAAATTTAGTATAATAATGGTATCTTTTAATCACAGTATACTTTGATCACACTATTATAAATTTATGTACATTTTGTTTTACTAATTCCAATGTGATCTTGAACAAGACAATATTACCTAGATTCTTTTTTTTTTAAAGATTATTTATTTATTGTGTATACATTGTTCTGCCTGCATGTATGCATTCACTCCAGAAGAGGGCACCAGATCTCATTGTAGATGGTTGTGAGCCACCATGTGGTTGCTGGGAATTGAACTCAGGACCTTTTGGAAGAACAGCCAGTGTTCTTAACCTCTGAGCCATCTCTCCAGCCCTAGATTCTTGATTTTATAAATTTGATGTCTCAGTATACTGTCTAGTCAGAGTCCTGCTTTGAAAGACATGTCTTTGAGTATGTTTTCCTTGACTTTTGCATGGAAGAAAATTTATTTCCCACTGATTCCTCATTTCAATTCTCTCTTCAACACTCATTGGTTTAAAATGCACATTATTTTTTTCTAAATTTCTACAGCTAAAACTATAAACAGAATAATAAAAGGAATAAGTTTTTTTCAATGATCTACTCCTACACTTAGACTTCTACTTGAAACTTAATTATTTGTATAGCAAATACATAAAATACTAGATGATGATATATAATAAAATTACAGATGATAGCAAAACAAATTAATGGCAGATTATTTTTTATCTATGCATATAACTTTTGCAGTACATGACTACCTCAATTTTTGAAAAGCAGACACATATTTTCTTCAAATAGAGCTAAAAAAGTAAGCTAATCAGAATTCCATTATATTCCACTGAGCTTTGAAATGAGGGAAATATGTATTACACCACACCTCCATCTGGGGACAGTAATAGCAACATTTAATGTTATCTTCTTTTGGTTCCTGTGCCAAGCCAACCCTGATTTAACTAATGGTGCATACCATAAAATGGTGATACATGTTGTCATTATTTTCAATCAATTCTCTAAAATTCAAACAGAATGAGAGAACTTGAGAGTCACATAGTTAAAAGGGAAAAAGTAGATTTAAAGCATGTATTGCAGACAGTTGGCCTTGAACCCAATGTTATATAGTTAAAATGCTTCTACTTTATGCAAATGAAGTACACTCTATGCTATTTGAAGTCCTGCGACTTCCTGCCCTATTTATGTAATCCTGAGAATTCTTGTATTGTAGTACATACTATTAAATTTTCATTTTAAAATTGAAGGGTAGTGTTTAGTGATTCTCTCTCTCTTTTCTTTTCCTGACACTTAATGTTTGCTACTGTTTCTCTTGCACCCAGGTACTCATTAGTGGAGTGAGTTACTGAAGTAAAACAGTTCGGTTTGGCAAACAGATAAGGACATTTTTTAAGATCATGATCTTTGTTCTCATCTGTTTTTCAAATGTATAATTGTTTTCTCCAATACCTTTATCTTACACCTAGTTGAGATGTTCTCAATAGCTTTGTTGAATTTACATTTACATTTTCTTCACATTCTAGTTTTTAAAAGTTCAAACAACATCTGACTGTTTCAACTTTTATGACTAACCATGGAACTTAACATTTTTATTTCAGTTTCAAGTGTGGCTTTTGTTAATTACTTGTTTATACCCTTTCCTACAGATTTCACTTCACAGCAACACTTGCGCTCTTGTACAAGAGCGTTTCAAAACCATTTTTCTTCAACATAAAGACTATAATCACTTAGTACCTGCCTTACTTTGCTTTAATTCAGTCTGTTACGTTGCTGATGACTGCAGATTAAGCCTCTGTATCAGTTCCTATACCACTTTTTGCATTATTTCAGTCCAGAATATTTTTAAAGGAAAAAGAAATCCATCCAGCCCATGTCTGTATTCTTCCCTCTCATTTCCTTCACAGTTGCATGGTTTATAACCTTACATGTAAGTCTCTGAAGAGTCTTGGGCTGATGTTTGTTCATGTTGAACTATGTGGATCGAGCATCATTCCTTTTCACTTGGAGAATCTGTTCTCCCAGCACCATGGATTTGATGACTGTCCTTTCTCCATGATGTATTTGTGTGATTTTCTAGAATCAGCTAAAAACTATGTAGATGTATTTCTACCTTTTCTATTGAGTACATTACCGTGATCTTGTAGTTACCCTACCATTGTAGTGTATTTGACATTAGGAATTACTATGCATCCAGCTTTCTTCTTTTTACTAAGATTTGCTTTGGCTATTTATGGTCTTGAAATTCCCTGTGAATACTGCAAGGCTTACTTTGATTTCTATGGCATATACTTTTCATCATAGTAAATCACCTTCTTAAATTATTTTAAGCATTTCAAAGTTATTGCAGATGTCATTGTCATTTCTGCTTCTTTACCAATAGTTTGCATACTATGTAGAGATTCTACTAATTTTATACATTTATCTTGAATTTTGAAATTATACCTTTTTTAGTAGTTATAATATTTTCCCGATGAACTCTTCAGACGTTTCTCTGTGTAATACAGCTTGACTTGGTTCCTTCCAGTTAGATCATGTTTCTCCTTTCTCTTGCTTACCTGCCTTTCCTACAGTTCAGAGCACTGTTCTGATCAAAATTAGCATCTTTGTTTTTTTTTTCAGATTGTTGAGACAATACTTCAACATTCCATATTAAGCAATAAAGCTATCTTTAAGTTCTTCATACATATCATTGATTTTGCTGATCTGTTCCTTATGTGTAACTAATTGAAACTTCCTAAACAAAAAGTTTCCATTTATTATAAATGGTTTTTTTTCTGCATCTATTGCTATGTCATGCAGGCTGAGTGCTAAATTTCAGTTTTGATATATCATCATTACTCATTGTACACACAAAGCCACCTTTGAATTTCTGGAATAAAAATATCATTTTAATTACAGAGGAAAATATTTGAAATGCTTTTGATTTGGTTTGTACTACTTTGTTGAAGATTTTTGCATCCATAATAGTTTATTCCTCTTTTGCTGGGACAAACACCGCTAGGAACTTAAGGAAATGATAGTTTATTTTAAATTATAGTTCCAGAGAGAGAAAGACAGAATGTGTGTGGCCATTGGGATGGCAAGGCTAAAGGAGAATGGAGCAGACACCACACAGGAAGGAGAGGCAGGGGCAAGCTATAAACCCTCAAAGCTTGCCCCTAATGATAGACTTCTTCTAGGAAAGTTCCACCTCCTCTAGGTTCCATGAAATTCCAGAGCATCTCCACTAAATGAGAAAAATGTCTCAAATATACAAACCTGTGGATGATATTTCTTATTCAAATCTCACCAGTCTCATAATCATGGATGTTATATCATAAGCCATGACAGTAATACCACTTATGATTCAGCTATAATACAATTCATTTTTGTGAGAACCCATCTGCTTAAACACATAGGCTTCCCAGCTCTTCCCACAAATCACTCAGTGATTTATACAAATGTGTAAAGCAGAATTTGTTTTATCTTCTCCATGTTTCAAATCTCCAATGGAAATGAGAAAGGTATATAACATATGCTTTTACATAATAACAAATGGTGATAGAAAGATAATTCAGGAGACTAGAGGGACTTGTCATATAAACATGATGAAGTAAATATGATCCCTGGGGCTCACATAAAGTTGAAAGGAAAGAGCGGAATTCAAAGAGTTGTCCTCTGACTTCTACACCTGCATAGTGGCAAGGATTCCCCCCATCAGGCATGAGTATTAATGATAAATTAATAAAAATAAACAATAGCTTCTGGCAACACAGGGAAAATAAGAGAACTTCACTCACCGGACATGGTAAGAATTAAAAAAAAAAAAAAACATGGAACACATTTGTTATTTGATGCAGGTTAATATCACTGTATAAACAAAAGAATTGAGAAAAAAAACAAGTGTAAGAAAATACAATAATTTTGTTCAAATCAAAATCACAAACCAGGCAGGCAATTGTGTGTATATGGTTGTTTTGAAATGTTTTTTAAAGTAAGACTCTTTTTAAAAAGCAACTGTAAAATTCAGCAAATCTTTTATATCAGCATGAGAAGGGAACACGCAGAGGCTCCATGCACTGAGTCATACTTATTATCTGTCACCTGCTGTTTACTTATGACCTGTTTAGGGTATAGGGGACCTTCGACTATCAAGAAAGACATGTCCCTAATAAGACTGCAGCTCAAAGCATCCTTTGTTTTTGTAGCCTTTGTCTAGATCTGGAGTGAAATTTTAGAACAGAGTTCTCTGAAGTGTGTGTGTGTGTGTGTGTGTGTGTGTGTGTGTGTGTGTGTGTGTGTATGTGTGTGTGTGTGTGTGTAATTAATCCAGTTGTTTTGGTGTACTCTTGCAAACCCAGGACTCAGGAGGTTGAGGAGGGAGGCTAAAGAGTTTGATGCCAGTCAGTCTGAGTTACACAATGAAACCTTTACCCACCAAGTAAAGAATGGAACATATCTTTGACCTAAATGCACTTTCCATATAATATATTATATATCACATCTATAAAATAAACATCAAAAAATTGTAAAATAAATAAAATAACATATTATATGACTTTTCACTCCTTATTCTTCATAGTGTAGGTTGTTAACAAGTATTAGGAAAATATGTGTTCACAGTCGGATCCACTGCAAATAATGGTGAGTTCAAATGTAGGTACCAAATGGGCTACATAGTTTTCTAAAATAGTTTATTTAAAAGAATAGTTCTTGGAAAAGGTAATTACTTTTCCTCTTGACTTTGTAGGTAATAGGGACCTAATACTGAGAGCAAAACCCTGCCAGTTCTACCATGTTCTTATTGCATCTGTGCCTACATGTTTAATATTATTGAATTTCAGGCAATCTTCATAAAGATTTTCTTTGGGCTTGATTTTATTTTCTGAAGTTATTATTTAAATACTGGTGCTGGGGCAGTGAGAGTTCTTAACAGATAAGAGAAATTCTGCTAATCCTGATACTCTCTGTTCAGTCCCTGGAAATTTCATGGTAGATAGGACAGAAAGGACTCCTCAAATTGTCTTCTGAGCTCTACACACACACACACACCCACACACACACACACACACACACACACACACACACACACACACACATACTGACACAAACACACACATGCACACACATACACACAATTACACACACACCCATACACACATACATATAGAGACTGATACACAGTGCAAATGGAGTAACAATACTAAATGAAGTAAGTAGTATTGACTATACATTTAAACTACCATAAATGAGCCATTCCTTGCAGTGTGCGGGAAGCGAGCTGAAGAGGAGTTCCTTATAGCCAGCCAGTGTCCTGTCTGCTGTTGAGGCTGCCCACTGTTTCCTCCTGTGCTCTCTCTGCTGTGTCTGGAGCGCCCAAATGAGTTCTCTGTAGAAGGCAGTATGTTATTTACTGGGAGTGCTAAATGTTTTCCTCAGTTAATTATGAAAAAATAATCTTGTTATTAAAGTATTTTTGTTTATATCTAAATCTCAGCAAATATTTGCATGCCCCATAATGCTAAATATTCATAATTATTTCCCTATGTCCAGTTTCTATAATTTCAACGTATTTATATTCCAAAATCTGCATACATATTCAGAAATTAAGACATCCTAGTCACCAGCGCACAAACTCCACTCTGAGTGTCTGCAGAGTTTAGTAACTGTGGCAGGTGGAAGCAGCAAGCCCACACATCAGCCTCATTTCTGGAGCGGTTCTCACCTCCAACTCTTCTTCTCCCACTAAAACACATTCAAACATAATTAATGGAGCATTAACATGGAAGAAATTTTGTAATTGTCAGTTGTATTGTAGCTATGGTTACATCGAGGATTTATAGCAAGGAACTCCTAACTGGGCACGAACAAGCAGTTAGCAGGAACAGCAGTAAGAGAATGTTTGTGTGGACTTGCAGGTGTGCTGACAGGAATGTTTGCCAAAATGGGGGAAAAAATAGAAGGGGGAAAAAAAAGGAGAGAAGAAGAAAGAGAATATTCGGTGACATTGACATTTAAGGTGCTAATATCTGAAAGTCAACCTTTAATTTGACAGCTTTTAGTGCTAGTTGGTTTCATTCATCCAGGCGAGGCGGAAGAGATTTGAAGCGCCTTTAAATTATCACGTTTTGCCAAGGAGCCTTAGGCCTGTGTGGAACACTGGGGCCATGCCTTTTTCCTCACTGCCCACTTTTTTTTTTCCAGGTCAGTTGAAGTAAAACTTTCATTCCCTTTCGCAGACAATTAATCTTTGGCTAATTGAAGCAGCAATGCTTCAGGATGGGTTTCAGTGGGGCCTCTAAATCTCATTTAGCAAAGTGAATTCAAGGCACACGCCGCACCTAATGATGTGACAGGTGGACCGCACCGCAAGACAGCAGCCTCGCAAAAGTTGATTCTCATTAGACCCGCAGAGTCCCGCAGTCAGTTTTCTGATGGCTGAGGAACACTAATCGCATCTGTTTGCTGCTGGGTGGGGTGTGGGGGAGGCAGCGAGCTTGGAAGGGGGATTGAAGGGAAGAAAATCAGAGGACGAGGTAACATTCTCTTCTATTCTTCTATGTTTAATATCCTTGACTCCTGCCCAAAAACCCAGCAGGTCTACCACCCACCAAGCACTCAAGCTCCTTTCTGCTGACTCCAACAGGGTGCACCCTTTTCCTAATTAACTAAAATGGCTACGGAAAGCAGAGGCGGCCTTGTGTTGGGTGAACCAATTATTTTGAAGGGTATTAAGTCATCAGATTTACTTTTATCTTGATTGCATTGTGGAAATCGTGCATAATTAATGGTGGGGGCTTATTAGGAAAATGATTAGGCAAATTACACAGGTGTCGGATGCATTTTTTATGATAAATTTGCTAGAACAATCCTGCAATTCCATCTGTTCAGCTCACATCAGAATGTCACTTGGAAGAAATTAGCGGTGCAAGAGTTACAGGAAGTTACCAGTGGCTCTGGTTGCAGATTTAGGTCTGCTGTGTATAAATACACAAGCATATTAAATATATATGATCACCTAGCAATTTGCTAATAACTATTTGATGGTACAGTTCAGTAAGTTCCTGTTTAATCTTCAAGTTGATGATAATGATGGAAACCCAGAAATAAAACAAAAAGAGTTCTCAGCTCGTCATTAGTCTGCTGTGTAAATAACACAATGATAATGTAAATAATAATAACCAGAGCTATGAGTATTTGTGTTGTGTGATGACTGCTAAGAGTAGTCAGCTGCCTATTAGCTTGAATTCTTGTATTTTCTTTCACCCTTACCTGTAGCTATCTCCTTTTCACTTTCCTTTAAATTTTAACGCAATTACTTTGTTAGTCACACTTTATCAAGCGGAAATTGTATGCTACCACAACTAGTACACAAATAAATGACTTAATTATGATCTAAAGATTCAACATGGAGGGTGTTGGTGTAGCTCAATGGTATTCTGTCTGTGTAGCAAGGCATGTGGCCCTGAGTTTGATAGCTAGATCCATACACACAAAAAATAAGATGGTAACTAAAATGAAAAGGGCCAGCTTCCTCCTGGGCTTGCAGAAGAGTCAATGAGGAAAATGACAGGGACTTATATCCCCCTGGTCCTTTATCAGTTGAGGTCGAGCCATACCAGTCCTCACTCACAAAAACACAAGAAATGTGCTGTCTCCAAATGTCCTATGCTAAAACAAGATGTAAATTTATAAAGTGAAATACAAATGCAGAGTGTGTGTGTGTGTGTGTGTGTGTATGTGTGTATGTATGTGTGTGTATGCATGTGTGTGTGCACGTATGTGTGTGTATGTATGTGTGTGTATGTGTGTATGTATGTGTGTGTGCATGTATGTATGTGTGTGTATGTATGTGTGTGTATGTATGTGTGTGTGCATGTATGTATGTGTGTGTATGTATGTGTGTATGTATGTGTGTGTATGTATGTGTGTGTGTATGAGAGTTGTCTTCAATGAATTGTCAGACATGTGCTTTGTCTAATCACTAAAAGTCATCAAGTCTTAAATTTCATTTCAACTAAAAGATGTTAGAAAATGCTTCCCATTTAACTTTTTGATGACAATGCAGTGTCACTTTGTGGTCTTGAGAGTCTTCAAATTCAAAACAACTCAGAGGAAACTATGGAAGATTTTGACATTGGGGATAATGGAGCTTCTTCGTTGGCTAAGCAGTGCCTTTAAGCTGCAAGGGAAGACTTGAGTTGGCACATGCCAATGGGGAGATTCTTATCCCTTTCAGTTTCCGTAAACTACCTTCAATTCCTTGAGAGCATCATGAAGTTTAACACTCTTCAGTTATCTAAGTGCTACCACCTCTCCATGGCATGTCACTTCTAACGTCCTGTCACTGGAATATTCTAGAATATTCCATTACTAGATAATAATACTTACTTCAGTGTTACCATTTTTCTTACCAGGTCTATCACTATCATTTAGGTATGAGAATCCTGAATGCAGAGATTATGTCTTATACACCATGCCATCACTGTTGCCCAGTACATGTTAGTTTGCATTTGTAAAATATAAGTGATTATATAAAAAATGAATAGGTGAAAGTATATGTTGGTTTTCCACGGCTAAGAGTAGCACCCAGAAAACCCAATATACTTCAGCTAGGAGAGTATGTGAACAACTCACAACCCCAAAGCCAAAATTATGTGTGTGTGTGTGCAAACCTTATTTGCATTATGCACACATGGCACACGCTCATTATCTGTCCATTCACCATAGTTAACCAGAAACAGTTGTCCTCTGCAAGCACCAGCAGAGAGCAGCGTTGAATGTTCATATTATCTTGCTACTCAGAATATCTATCATAGCCAAAAAAACTGGAATTTCCTTCTCGATATACATAGTTTTAAGGACCAATCCCAGATGACCTTCACAAAATCTGAAAGTTACAATGCCACCTTGTGATGTGCTACTACCTATAATGTTTGATAATCAGAAGATTAGGTAACAATCACACATCCTATGCAGATGTCATTATGAGTAAAACCACAAAATGTGTAACTGATGTAGACATTGTAAATGTTATATATGCAGCTTTGTCTATATGAAGTAGATACTGAGAACATCTGTGTTGGATATAGCACTATTAACTGGTCAAAGGGTGACTTCTCCTATCCCTGTAAATCATAGATTTGCATTGTTAGATTCATTCATTTAATGTAGAATCCTATGGTTCTGGGAAGGATTTAGTCCTAAATTGTACATATGTAATCATTTCTAAACCATTATATTCAGGTGTAGTTGTCAATAAAAAACCTCTATACATTGTCTTATGCAGCTGAACAGGAAACTGATAAATACACATACATGTAAAACTTACCACGGTCATCATATCAACAGCATATGCATATCAGCCACTTTTAAACTTAATTTTTCTTCATTATTTTCTGCATGATATCACTTAGACTCTAAACTCTTAGTAAATATTTAACCATACAATAGATTATAGTCACTGAAACTCGGCTTTCAGAATGGTGCACAGTACATCTCAGGGAATTGTTAATCCTCCACCACATATTTCTTTCCCTTCAGAAATTATCAACCTATTTTTCTTTCTTTTATTTCTTGGAATTTATCACTGTTCTCCCATTTCAATGGTATCCTATAATTCCCATCACTAAGGTAAGTGTGGTCAGACAATGCTTGTCTGTTTTGGATCTGGGTTATTTTGTTTAAAATAATCTTGTCATGTTTATTCCAGTTGGCACACAGCATTGAATTTTTTTTCTTTCTTCTTCAGTATGATTTTTTTAAAGTACTATCAGTCCTGATTATGACATTGAAATTGCGCTATATAAAATATATGCAATGTATGTGGCTTTTGTTTTGTTCCACGTTACAGGAAAAGCTACCTACACATTTGTTAAGACTTAAATTGTGAACATTTCCTGGCTTAACATGATTGATCAATCATTGTTATCATTATCTTACTGTGGTGGTTTCAGCGAGAATGGCCCCCTTAGGTTCAAATATTTGAGCACTTGGTTTCCAGTAGGTAGAACTCTTTAGGAAGGGATAGGAGGTATGGACTTATTAGAGGAAGCATGTCACTGGGGCTTTGACGTTTGAAAAACACATACCATTTCTAGTGCATACCCACTCCCTCTCTCTTCCTTGTGGGTAAGATTCTGTTATGAGCTCCAAGCTATTTCCTCCTACCACCATTGTGGACTCTAATCCTCTAAAACCGTGAGACAAATTAAATGCTTGCTTTTATGAGCTGCCTTGGTCATGGTGTTTTATCACAGCAGTAAAAAAGTAACTAAAACACATGCTACATACATAATTACAGTAAATATTCATCATTTAATTATAAACTAGACTTTATATTAAATCGGTTTGTCCAAATCTAAGTGGTTTGAAAGCATTCAGCATATGCTAGGCTAAGAAGCTACAATGTATGACAAGCCACATGTATGTTCATAAAACTCAAATGAGTATTAGGAAGCATAATCTTGATTATTGTTATTTTAATCCATTTGCTGCTCTAGAGCTTCAGGGACATCAATTATTCTATTTACATTTGCAGGGGTTGTTGTTAAGTGAGGACCTACATTGTCACGGTGTTCATTTGCTTTTGTAAATATTTTATTCCTTCTTTTTATTAATTTACTATAGTAATATGTAGCAAATTTTGCTCATCTATTATAACATATTTTTACAGTTTCCTTGAGATTGTAAAAAATTTTTCTCATAGTGATAAAAGAATATTTTACATTGATGACTTAACATCAATATAAAGAAAATCTGTATACTGTTGCTTTCCTGACATTCTCTGTTACGACATCGTAATTTTCTCCTTTTTAAAACTGTATATCCATTAGTTTTCCATATTATTTTTAATATTTATTATTAAATACTATTTGTATTAATTCCTTGAGAACTTCATGAAGTATATCTTTATCATAACCCACTAACATTTCTCCAGCTCACCTCTTTTCCATCACTTACTTCCTTACTCTTCCAACTTCTCAAATTCTTGCCCTCTTTTTTCCAAACCCATTGAGTTCAATTTATGCTACCCATATATTTTTGGATGTGGAACTATATCCCAGACTGTGGTTGACCTCCAAGGGATGGGACCATAAAAGAAAACTGACTGTCTCACTCAGCAGCTACTAGTTGCCTGCCATTCAACAGCTCCAAGTGGGACTTCACATTCACTTCCCTTTTTTATGATGAGATTTTGTCTGGTCTAAACTTGTACAGGTCTTGAGCATGCTGTCACAACTGATCTGAATTTCATAAGTACAACTTCCTTGTTTTATTCAGAAACACTATTTGTAATGACCCACAGCTTCTGGCCTGTTCAATCTTTCTGTCCCCTTTCTCACATTGCTTCGGGAGGCTTGAGAGAAAAGAGTGTGATATAGATATCGTATTCAAGACTGAGTGCTCTAAGTTTCTAATTCTCTGAAGCAGCATGGATCTCTGTGTTAATCTACATCAACTGCTGGAAGAAGCACTTTGGGAGAGGGCTGAGAGAAACATTAATACTTGAGTGTAACAATAAGTAGTTAGGAAGAGTTTTTGCAACTATGGCTAACTCAGGAAATCAGAGTCAGGGAAGTGTACTTTCTCCTAGGGCTTATAGCCTTTCTAGCCACAGGGTGTTGGCCATGATATGGGTTATATCTTGTGGAGTGGTCTTCAAATTCAATTTAAAGTGGAAAGTGGTTGGTTACTACCATGAAAACTGTGACAATGTAATACCAGTAGACATGACTTGCCAGGCTGATCACTATTGTAGCTTACAGAGCTCATAGATGGGTAAGAGGGATGATTTCTTTTTCTCCTCTGGTATCATTTTTAACACCTTACAGAACTGTGAAAGCTAGCCAGTATCTTTTCATTTTCATAACTTGATCATGTCCCTCAACCAGGAATGAATTTAAAAACTGTGGCATATCTACACAATGGAATACTACGCAGCCATCAGAAACAACGAAATCATCCAATTGCAGCAAAATGGATGGAACTAGAGAAGCTCATCCTGAGTGAGCTAACCCAGACTCAGAAGGATGCACATGGCACCTATTCACTTATAATTGGAATTTAGCCATATGGTACAGGATAACTATACTATAACCAATCCACCAAAAGGAACAGGAACATAGACTTTGCTACCTGTTAATTAGACACTTTTACCCTAGTGGTGCTGCCATGTAGGCCCCAGTATATGAGGAAGTTCTTGGCCCTCATATGACTGCTGTACTGGGGCATGGGACTGATATGTAGGGACACTCCACTCCAAAGGAGTAGGATGGAAGGGAGAGGGTGTAGAAAGTGGGAGGGTGGAACTTGCAGGGCTGGAAAGAGGACACTGTGATGGAGATGTAACTTGAAGTAATAAGCATTTAAAAACAGATTAATGCAGCATTAAAATATTGAAATATTCTGTATCTATTCACCTATTTCATTTTACTAATGAAACTCATATCTTCATGCACTGTTTTTATACTTAGAATCTAATTACTTCCACTTAATTCCTTTGATCAGTCTTGGCTAAATAGTCATAGTCATGAGAAAATGCTTCCATTTATGTGTTCCTGTGACTGCCATTATATGTCCCTTTTTAAAAGGAAGGTTTATTTTTTTCTTCCATAGTATTTATGATTCGGGTTAATTTTTTTAGCCAATCCAATATGAACTTCCAGTCACTCTTGTCCTCAAAGTTGTGAGTTCAATTATAAACATAAGTAGGTCTCTGTATATGACATCTGCCTTTCTCCTTCTTCATTCAAGATTCTTTGTCTTTTACTTGAATCATTTGGTTAAATTATGTTTCTTTCTAAAATTCTTTAGTATAAAATTACTTGGAGTCATGTGGGATTTGAGGATCTCAGTCTTCATTTCACTCTCTGAACTTAGACAATCCATCAGTTGTTCGTTCTCTCTCTGAAGCTCTCGTGAATTATATGTTAGTTTTGTTAATGATTTTTTATGATTCATATACTTTTCCCACCATCTTGATTATAAATATTTTTTTCCTCTTTTTGATTTCCTTCTGTGGTAACAGAGCCTGAATTCAAAGTTTGGTGCATGCTAGGCAATTTCTGAGCCACTTAGGCCCCTCCCCAGCTCTTTTTCCTTCTCTGAATATTTTCAATGACTTTTCATTGAGTGGGTTGATTTGTGTCATTTTGGTGGGTCAAATTTTTTCTGAACATCTCTAGTCAAATGCTCAGTTTAGTCACTGTAAACCCCAGCCCACAAATTGGTTCATTTAAATTAACAAATTTCTCTATCTCATTTTCCATCTACTCCTTTTATTAATGCATAGTTTTTTCTAACATCAGTTGGTTATGGATCTATTATCTTGAAGCTCACTAAGATTAAAGAATGATTTTGAATTCTTTGTCAAGCAGTATATAGATTTCTCTTTCTAGTTAGGCAAATACGTCTCTCTTGCTACCATGCTTTGGCAGCATGGAAAGGATATGTTTCGAGTTAAACGAAGTCAATGTTTTCACAATTTTTACTACCTTTTTTCATGGTTGTGTTTGCAATATATAACCTCTGATCTGGATTCAGGCTTCACGAATTCACGCCAATTCGGTTCCCTTTCATGGGATCGAACTCTTTGTCGGTCTTTTCTTTTATTAATACAAAGTTTTTTTTCGTATTTTGATTCATTATTGATCTAGTATCTTCTTGATATTCTTCCCTCCCTATTCATGCCACAGGCTATTGTTGTTTTAATAAAAACTAAAATATCCCAGTCATTTGATTTTACCAGGAAAGAATCGGGAGGCAGATGCTGGGATGAAAACTTGCTAGCTCAGAGAAGCAGAGAAAGCATGCAGCTGATGTTCCTATTCCAGCAGCATTCTAGCAAAAAACCCTAAACTAAAAAGTCCAGAACAACATAGAGGCTGAAGTATAGACAGAGTAAACCTTGAAGGAGAAAACACAAAGGAAGAACTCTGAGGGAAGGAGAACTAGTCCCAACTCCTTCTCCACACTATCTTAAATATACCTCAGCTCAATGTTTCTCCTTTATCTTTAAACCCTTTCAGCTGGTTTCTTGCTCTGCCTTTTGACCTAGGATTAACTTTATTTAATCCTGTGAAGAGAAAGCTCTTGGATGAAAGGTGTGTGCTTAGAGCTGAGCCACACCATATCCATTTGTTTAGAGCAAACAAAAAGCTCTAGAATTAAAGGCTGAGCCATCCCACATTATAAACAGATTTTTCAATTCATGATCTCGGGTTCACAATGTGATCAAATATTCTGCAATAGGTTATTAATATTAGGTAAGTATAAAGATGTAAGGAGCTGAGGAGGTAGGTCAATTATTAAAATTCCTTGCTGTGTACATGAGCATCAGGGGTCAATACTTAGCACCCTCATGTAAAAAGTTAATGAGAATGGGACATGCTGGCAAAAATCTGTTATGCCAGTACTGAGGAAGTGGAGCTTATTGGCCACCCAGTCTAGTGGTAAACTCTGTATTTTGTTAGTGTATTTATGCTACAAGTGAACCATGTACCTGTTCACCTTGCACATTTCCACCCAAACACATACATACACAGATACAAAGATAAAGACCGTATACTAAACCTATTCCTGTGTGAATATTATGCACTCACACGTGGTTCACTTGCAGTATATGTACTAACAATACCTGTTTGAATGGCTGCTCTGATGGACTACTGCGTTTTTTTTTTTTTCATTTACTGGGTGTTCACTTATTTCCAAATAATTTTTCTGCCTCTTTTCCATACTCCAATTAAAAATCATTATTTCTAGTATTGCTAAGTGATTCATGAAGCAAATAAAAGTGAATTGTGATTGAAGCTACAAAGCTGCATTGACAGAAGATTTCCCAAACAAGGAATATTTTTATCTGGATGTGCCCCATTGAAAGCCACATGGACCAATGAAGATGAAATGGAAAATTTGGAAGGCAAGTGCCTTCCAAATGATGCTAGAAGTAACTTAAACAAATCTGAAAGGTAAAAATTCGTGGTTTTCCCTCAGAAGAGTTATAGTAATAAGCCTGGTTTGGCTTACTCTAAAATTACACTAAACTTATTTATGTTAATTAATTAAGCACGAAGAGGTTAAGGTAATCTCTAAATTCAGAGGTCAGACATAAAATTTATTCTTTTTTTAAATACTTTATTTTTTTTTCTTCAAGTTACATCTCAGTCACAAACCCCTCCCTATTCCCCCTTCCTATCCCGCCCTTCCACCCTCTTCCCCCCAGAAATTTCCCCTTTCAGTCCAACAGGTGGTTCCTTCTCTTATAACAGTAAGTATTATACAAAACAACAGATATAAATATGCCACATTTATGAGAGTTAAATGTCCCAATATACCTTCCCAATGTCCAGTTTATACATATTTGGCCCCTGACTTTAACATTCTACTATCTAACCATCTCCATTAGTTTAAAGGTCTATATCTGACTCAACATTCATACTAACTTGCAGCACACTTTTAAGAGTATCTTCTTAGATCTATTATTCTTAATATATAAGAATTAGATGAAAATGTTGCCAGAAGCATGTGATGGATAGTCATCATTTGGACAAATATATCTACTGCTAACACAGTTTTTCCAAAAATGCCAAGATTGGAATCATCCATTTATTTTGGATGATATGTGAGTCTAGACAACAACCTCTATGGTATAGATGTTATCATCCTATAGATCCAGTTCTTATTAACTGAATGTTTAACTTATGAACCTAAAATTAATGTATAAATTGTACCTAAAATCACATAAACAAAGTAAAATGTGACTGTATTTTGCTTACTTAAAATATTTAAAGAAAGATGTATTGTATTTGGAGTTAAAGAACCCACTCCATAAAATATTTGATATATTCTTAGCTAGCAACTTTCTTTGTTCTTTTACGTATATAAAACTACTGAAAGGCCTAGTGATTATGTTTTTCATTTTTTTAATTATTATTTGAAGGTGTCCGTGTGCGTGTGCGTGTGCGCGTGCGTGTGTGTGTGTGTGTGTGTGATATGAGAAGACACCTGTGCCATGCTGCATTTTGGAGTATAGAGGGCAAATTTATGGAGTCACTTTTACTCTTACACCTTTATATAAGTCCCAGGAATGTGACTCAGGCCACCATGCTTGCACAAAAAGAGCCTTTATTTGCTGATCCATTTTAGTGTTCCAATGCTTATTTTGTGGAATTTAAAAAAATAGATTTGTTCTTTGATAATAGCACATGTGCATATAATGTACTCTGATTGTGTTTTACCTCATCTTCTTAGAAACGACGAGCACCTCTGAAATCCCTCACTCTGGCTTCTTCTCCACAAAGCTATTTTCCTACATTCCTGTATTTTTGTTTTATTTTATGAACCAAGGAGTTTAACTGAGGCTATCTATGGGAAAGTGAGTTTAGATCTGTCCTTTAGAGCCTAGGGATAATGACTATTCCTATTGTTAGAATTGTCTGTAACCAATCATTCAGCAGTAAGACGTAAGGCTCCTGTGTCAATTGGTTCATGGAATTTCCCCATTTTCTCGTCTATTAGATTTTTTTTCTTTCTTTTTTTTTAAATACTTTATTTTTTTTCTTCAAGTTATATCTCAGTCACAAACTCCTCCCTATTCCCCCTTCCTATCCCGCCCTTCCACCCTCTTCCCCCCAGAAGTTTCCCCTTTCAGTCCAACAGATGGTTCCTTCTCTTATAACAGTATTATACAAAACAACAGATATACTGGGCCATTTAACTCTCATAAATGTAGCATATTTATATCTTCTATTAGATTTAGTGTATCTGGTTTTAGGTTGAGGTCTTTGATCCACTTGGACTTAAATTTTGTGCAGGGTGATAAATATGGGTCTATTTGCATTCTTGTATATGTAGCTATCTTACTAGATGGGCACCACTTGTTGAAGAAGCTTTCTTTTTCTCATTGTATGGTTTTGGAGTCTTTGTCAAAATCAGGTGTCTGTAGGTATTTGCATTTACTTCTGGATCTTCAATTTGATTCCATTGGTTAAAGTGCCTGTTTTAATGCCAATATCATGTGGTTTTTATTATTATTGCTTTGTAATACAGTTTGAAGTCAGGGGAGGGTTGGAGGGATCAAGGACATCACAAGAAGACCCACCCAGCCAACTAACTTGGATACAATCGTGCTCATGGAGACTCAACCACCAAGCAAAGAACATGCATGGATGGGTTTTGGATGCACTACACATATGAATTTGATGGCCTGCTTGGTCCTCAAGTGGATCCCCTAACAACTGGAGCAGGGACTATGTCTGACTTGGATGAGTTTTCCTCCCTGTAGATCCTGCTTTCCTAGCAGAGCTGCCTTCCCTTGCCTTGACTCACTGGGAGAAGAAGCACCTAGTTTTGATGTGATTTGAAATGCCAGAGTGGGTAAGCACTGGGTTGGAGGGGACTATGACAGAAGTGAGTGGAAGGGTTAAACTGGAAGGAGGGAGGATGAAGATGATTGGAATGTAAAATAAACAAATTAAATTTTTAATGTAAAAAAAAAACTGAGTTCCTCCCCACCATGTATTATTGACTCTTCTCAGGACCAGTCTCAGACATGTTCAATGTCATTAAGCACAGCTTCTGTGACAAGACGTTTTAAAGACCTTCTCCATCTGCCTTTCATGTCCACATTGTTTCTATCTCTTCCACGATGTTATTTCAGCTATAGAGGTGGTGATATGAATGTCTTACATGGTTTAAATTAGACCTTTTCCAACTTTAACCTTGCATTGTCAATTCATTTTAAAATCTATTACTTTCTGTTTATGTAACTTTGGACTTTTTCTTTCCTTAGATCTACTTTATATCAAGTATATGGGTATTTTTGTTGTGTATAGCTTGTGCACTAAATGTATGCAGTGCCACTAGTAGGCAGAAGAGGATGCTGGTTCCCCCAAAACTGGAGTTGTGGATGACTTTGAGCACTCATGGGGTGATGGGAACTAACACAGCTCACCTCCAAAAGCAACCAGTGTTCTTAACTGCTGAGGCATCTCCTCAGGCCAACAGAGCACTTATTTATCTTAAGGACCCTCAATTATCTATAAAGGTGTCACCTTCCTTATATTGATTTTCTATAATCACCATGGAATTCAATAAGATAATATGTGTCAGTCAAACACAACACAGTCTAACATCACCACCCCTGAAACAAGACTTCACCATTAACATCAGAATTGAAAAATAACTGAAGCCATTCATCCAGGACCCACCCATCATCATTTCAACTGTGTCTTTATCACGACCAACCTAAGTTTTGATTCCATGGAAAATGAGGCATTAATTTTCTCACAAACTATTTGTCCTGTATTAATCTCCCCCTCAGTCTTCACATCCAGTATTAGAATTGAATTGTCCAGTGCACAATTTAAAAAATGCAGATAAACCACACATAGTGGGATTATTTTAGCATTTGTCACCTGCATGACAGTGGACTGTTATTTTTATCTCCATGACAGGAAAAAAAAAATCTAAGGATGGTCAATATTCCCAGTGTTTACAGAAGTGGGCAAACTTGGTAATGATGATGGAATAGTAATAATAAAAATGAAACAATAAATTTAGTAAAAGATGAAAAAAAGGAGGTAACAACTTCAGGAAATGCCAACAATAGACTTTTTTGCTACTATTAGGACATGTTCCAAATATAAAGTCTCTGAGAACTTAGATTATTCCATCATTTATTTTACCCATGAGGTGAATCTGTAAATGGCTTCATTGATCCACAGCTGTGTTCAGTATCTTATGCAACAGTGGATCAGGCAGAATTAAGCATGTGTGGGCAAAAGGGAAATTAAGAGGAATGATTGTGTTGGAATTACCTTCTTGGCATCTTTGTGGGTTCATCCTGAGAGCTTCCACCTCTTAATTTAAAACTCAAAGAAAATTTCTTATTATGATGATGATGAAAGTGGAAGTAACCCTTCCACTTTCCCATTGTCAAATAAAAAGATTCATACAGGACTTAAACTATCACATCATTGTATCTACCCACCTAAAAAATGTGTATTGTGTGTGTATGTATATGCATATTATTATATATTTGTGATGCATATAGAGTGTATATAGTGGTTACCTATAAAAATCTTAAAGGTAATCTCTGAAAAACATAATCTCTTTTTAGAAAGCAAAAAATGTTCTTTACAAAGACAACAATTGAATAGAACTAATATACATTAGTATTTTAGTTCTATTCAGTCCCAGGGAGGTCTCAGTTGATGGAGAATCCTGATCCAAAGGATTCAGAGATGCTCAAGTTCCACTCCACTCTTCTTTCAAGAGTGGAAAATGCAACAACAGTGTGGGCATTGCCCTAGGAAAAAGCTCAAAGATAGGAGATCTGGAAGCACAAAGTTGTTTCCATGATGTGAAAAGACTTTCACTTGACCTATGTGGGTGTTCAACTTCCAGAATAATCATCCTGATATATGGTTATTAATATCACCTGAAAACATTGCTGAACTAATCCAATGTTCTTGTGTTTCTAGATGAACTCAATTTTAGACCTGGCATGACAACAACTGAGAATGAGTCCATGGAGAAACTGACTTAGTTTCCCTTATTATGTATTCAGGCCAAATATTTATTTAAAAAAAAAACAGACTACTTTTCCAATTAGTAATCCAGGCAGATAGAGTAGGATTTCTATTCTTCACACAGGTGAACATCTCCTCTTTTCCCAAACAAGTTTCCCTTTTATATCTTAATCAGTGCACTTTTTGAGTTACTGGCCCTGCTTATGGGAGAAGTGGGGCATGACTCAAATATTGACAAGGCTAGTACTGCTCTTACCACCAGAAGTGATTTGGGCTGCCCAGGGGAAATTTGATCTGTATGGTCACCCGTGGGGAACTTTCATTGGTATTACATCTCTTCCTTTTATTAGTTAGCAGAGATTACATTTCTCTCCTGAATTGCTTTACTTAAAATACTTTGCTTTGAGAAACTAGAATGTGTGTAAAATGACAAGAGAACTAGATACTTATTATTTGAGAATCTTTCACTGATGGAGTGCTTGGGGGGAAAACGATTTCAAGAGTGGGGTCAGAGAGGAGACTGTGAAGGTAGCTAGCAATCACGTCCTGGCTGTAATTCCAGCTACTCTCTGCAACCGCACACACCTAAGGCTTGCTGTGCATATGCACTGTATAAGAGGCTTTAGTGAGATTAAAATAAAAGGCTGAGTGGAAAATGAAACCAAAGAACTATGTCAGGTGTGATCAAAGAGATTAAAAGCTGAGCAAAAAGAATAGAGACTTTGGGATAGAAGTCATGAAGAACCAAGACACATCTTGTGGAAGCCATGACACTTTCATAAGATAAAAAAGAGAACTTCAACATTACAATTTACATCTCAAAATAGAAGAGAAGATAAGGGATAAATCACTTAAACAATATATAAAAATCTTTTCCTGGAGATTGATATATTTGCATATATATTTGTTTTAAAAATGTGGACAAAAATTGAACTAGAAAGATTTTTTTTTTTAATATTGTATTCTTTAAGTTGGTCTGAAGGACTGAAGAATGCATCTATAAAAGCCAGGTCCATTTTCAGTGCAAGTGACAAAAAACAAGCATAAAACAGAAAAAAAAAAACCTGTAAACAAATATATTCACCTTTTAGTCTGATATACTGAGGTTTGAAATACAATTATTCAAATAATAGCAAATGACATACTCTTTCATTTGTGGCATAGTTTATATTGCTAGGTGTTAGAAAATTCTGAAGTCTCTATAAATGGAATTGTAAATGACACTGTAAACATCCATCAGTAAAGGAAAGCTTCAAGGTCCTGGGCTGAGAAGGGCAAGGTAGACAAGACCAATGTCTTCCATAGCAAGGCTATGATTTCCCTGTGTTCCT
>CAJQZJ010031925.1:4532305-4548670 GCA_907164525.1 Lophiomys imhausi | reverse complement strand
AAGAAGAAGAAGAAGAAGAAGAAGAAGAAGAAGAAGAAGAAGAAGAAAAGTTGTCCACACGGCAAGCAACATAATGATGACTCTCCAATAGAAAATTGGTATATAAGAAAAGAGCCTGCTTTTGGTAGGATGGTCATTTTTATTATGTTGATCCTACCTATCCATGAGCATGGGAGGTCTTTCCATCTTCTGAAGACCTCTTCAATTTCTTTCTTCAAGGACTTGAAGTTCTTATCATACAGGTCTTTACTTGCTTGGTTAGAGTTACCCCCAGGTATTTTATATTGTTTGTGGCTATTGAAAAGTGTGTTGTTTCCCTAATTTCTTTCTCGGCCCATTTATAAAGAAGGGCTACCAATTTTTTAAATTGATTTTGTATCCAGCCACCTTGCTGAAGGTCTTTATCAGTTGTAGTAGTTCTCTGGTGGAATTTTTGGGGTCACTTATGTATACTATCATATCATCTGTGAATAGGGATAATTTGACTTCTTCCTTTCCAATTTCTATCCCCTTGGTCTCCTTTAGTAGTTTTATTGATCTAGATAAGACTTCAAGTACTCTTGTGAAGCGATATGGGGAGAGTGGGCATCCTTGCCTTGTCCCTGATTTTAGAGGAAATGCTTTAAGTTCTCTCCATTTACTTTGATGTTAACTACTGGCTTGCCTTTATTACTTCAAGGTATGGTCCTTCTATGCCACTTGTCTCCAGGAATTTTAGCATGGAGGGGTGTTGCATTTGGAAAAAGGATTTTTAGCATCTAGTGAGATGATCATGTGTTTTTTCTTTCAGCTTGTTTATATGGTGGGTTACATTGATGGATTCCTGGGATGAAGCCTGCTTGATCATGGTATATGATACTTTTGACGTATCATGTAATACAGGATAACTATCCTACAACCAATACACCAAAAGGAACAGGAACATAGTCCTTGTTATCTGTTAGTGGGACACTTTGCCCTAAAGGAGTTGCCACATAGGCCCCCAGTGCAAGAGGAAGCTCTTAGCCATCATATGACTGTTGAACTGAGGGGGGCTGATATGGAGGGGCAACCCACTCAAGATGATGGATTGGAGAGAGGGGAGAGGGCATATGGGTGGGACCAGGAAGGGGGTGGTTAGGGGACTGTAACTTGAAGTAATAAATATTCAAAAAAGGGGAGAAGGAAAGAATTTTCCCCTCAGGAATTTAGAATTACTTACTCTTAGATTTTGTAAAACTATTATTAGAATTAAAATTCACAAGGTCAGAGTGTAAAAATAACAGTTCTCCTCCAAGAACACATCACATGAGGCCTTCTTCAGTCCTGAATGGCGTAAGGTTAGTTTGCACAGTCTCACCTGCTTGAAAACCCAGACCTGCTCTTGGCGAGTGTGTTGGCACCTCAAGTCCAAGGATGCAGGCCCTACAGGGACAGTAATATGATTCCTTGGAATGGTACCTTATCCACATCCACCAAGGCCATCTGCATCTCCATGACAACCAGAGCTGTGACTCCAGGGAAAGAATGCAGGCCTGGGAGTCTTATAGACTGGAAGTTGAAGCCAGCTGCACTAGCTTCCTGCTCTGTGGTGCTTGACCGTCTATTTACATCCTCTCTGTTATGAAGAATAAATAAAATAATCCATAGGAAGCGTTGGACCAAGTGAGCTTAGGTTAGATTTTCCATAAACATCATTTATTTATTTTTATTTTTTAATTGTTTTGGAAAGCAAAAATATTTACTATAGGACACGTGGATTTATCATTCAAGAAAAATATCAATAAATCTTTAGAAAAATTAAAAGGACACAGTCACAGAAACTAAAAAGTAGAGACAATTCAAGTACATTATTACCCAATTAACATGTACAAAATTGTGCCAGATCCTTGCACAACAATATAACCCAACCATACAACCAATGAATGGATTAAAATAAGCTGTGGTACATTTAAACAATGGAATACTACTCAGTCATCAGAAACAATGAAATCATGAAATTTGCAGCCAAATGGATGGAACTAGAGAAGCTCATCCTGAGTGAGCTAACCCAGACTCAGAAGGACCACATGGCCTGTATTCACTTATAACTGGATTTTAGCCATATAGTTCAGGATAACTAACCTACAACTAACAGATCGAAAGGAACAGGAACATAGACTTTGTTACCTGATTGCCCTAGTGGAGCTGCCATGTAAACCCTCAGTGCAAGAGGAAGTTCTTAGCCCTCATATGGCTGCTGAACTGACAGGGGCTGATATGTAGGGCACCCCATACCTGAGGAGTATGATGAGGGGAGAAAGGGGAGAGGATGGGAGGGTGAGAGGGTGGGCCTAGGAGCAGGGGGAGGGACGGGACTGTGATGGAGATGTAAATTTAAGTAATAAATAAACATTAAAAGATAAATAAATAAAAAAGAGCTTGCACTTTCAGACTTCATTCGCTATAGTTCGAATCCATAGAAGTTAAAATGTTATGTAATACAGTTAGAGAAAATTCAATAAACTGGATGATAGCAAATTTCACTTGCAAAAGTATACAACTGGAATCTACACAACTCTAATACCAGAAATATAATTATCCATTACAGAACATTAAGTCTAAGTGATACTTGACATCTAATACATTTTATTAATCTGTAGTCTCTTCATTTATGTGCTCCTATTAAAAACAATGGAATACTACTCAGCCATCAGAAACAACGAAATCATGCAATTTGCAGCCAAATGGATGGAACTAGAGAAGCTCATCCTGAGTAAGCTAACCCAGACTCAGAAAGATGCACATGGCATCTATTCACCTATAGTCGGATTTTAACCATATAGTACAGGAAACTATACTACAACCAATGCACCAAAGGGAACAGGAACATAGACTTTGTTTCCTGTCAATGAGATACTTTGCCCTAGTGGTGCTGCCTTGTAGGCCCCCCGTGTATGAGGAGGCTCTTGGCCCGCATATGCCTGCTGAACTGGGGTGGGGGACTGTTATGTAGGGACACTCCACTCCAGAGGAGTGGTATGGAAGGGATGGGGGTTGAGGGTGGGAGGGTGGGACTGGGAGAGGTAGAAATGGGGCACTGTGATGGAGATGTAACCTGAAGTAATAAATAAATATTTTAAAAAACAATTTTACATTTTCTTCAATAACTGTCTAAACATATTTTTTGTGGTGAATGAAAAGATAATTTAATTACAGCCATTTTTCATCCAGCTGTGCCTTCTTTATGTCTTAAATTATCTAGATTTTTTTCCTGAACTACCTACTTCAGTTTCTCTCTTCTCTCTTGAACTCACAGCATTTGTGTTTATTCCTTGTCTTTCTGTAAACATACTATATTCGATCATGAAGTCAATGTTGCTACAGCAGTGGTTCATGGGAGAATTCATCTTGATTAGTCAGATCATCGGCATAAGGGTTCATCCCCTGTTTCATGAACAGGCGCATTCACTAGGCTTCTAGTAAATGCTGCTGTTAATTCTTCTCCTGTCTAAAGACTGCTCTTTGTCTACCTTATTTACTAGGTCTTCATCTTCTTGGAGTGTTTGAATAAGTCCATGGACTTCCCCTTTCTTTGTGTCTATCCTCTTAGAAAGGATATGACCTCATCAGGTCTCATACCTTTAACACAATCTAAGTGTTAATGATATGAAAACTCTATCTCCATCTTTTACCAAAATCATCTACTCCATATTTATTTTTCCAACTCTCCTTGTCATTGCCACTGAGATTATACAGTGTTTAACATTGAGAACTACAGTTCTAATTGTCTTTTTAAAAATATGATCCCATTTTTATGTTCTCCAGCATCCTGTCAACCTTCACTTTCTGTTGCTCAGGTTCAAATCCAGAAGTTATCTTTCACACTGCTTTCTCTTCCTATCCATGTAGCTTATCCTGTTGGCCTTATTTCAAATTGCACAGCATATACAATTCTACCACATGACTTGTGGTACTGTTACCAAAACTGATAGTAAAAGGACTATTGTAATGGTGTTTTTCTAACTTATGTCTATAGACTACTATTTTTAAGTCAAAAAATTATTTGCATCATTTGTATATTGAGGTGTATTATTTACCTTTATTTACTGACACGAAGCACTAGCTACAAAATCTAGCTTACCTTCCACAGTGATTTATAGCATTATGTGAATACAGCTTTTTATGTTTCTTTTATTGTACGCTAACTAAATTTTTTAATTAATTTATTTATTGTTTCAGGTTACATCTCCATTATAGTGTCCTCTATACAACCCTCCCAGTCCTGCCCTCCTGCCCTCTAACCCCTATCCCTTCCATCCCACTCCTTTGGAGTGGAGTGTCCCTACATAACAGTCCCTTGCCACAGTTCAGCAGTCATATGAGGCCCAAGAGCCTCCTCATACACTGGGGGCCTACAAGGTAGCACCACTAGGGCAAAGTGTCTCATTGACAGGGAGAAACAGAAAAAGTCTATGTCCATGTTCCCTTTGGTGCATTGGCTGTGGTATAGTTATCCTGTACTATATGGCTAAAATCTGACTATAAGTGAATAGATGCCATGTGCATCCTTCTGAGACTGGGTTAGCTCACTCAGAATGAGCTTTTCTAGTTCCATCCATTTGGCTGCAAATTGCATAATTTCCTTGTTTCTGATAGCTGAGTAGTATTCCATTGTGTAGATGTAACCCAGTTTTTTAATCCATTCTTCGGTTGAGGGACACATGGGTTGTTTCCAGTTTCTAGCTATTACAAATAAGGCTGCTATGAACATAGATGAGGAAACTTCCTTGTGATTTGGTGAAGAGTCATTTGGATGTACACCCGGAAGTGGTATGGCTGGGTCCCAAGGCAGAGCTATTCCAAGTTTTCTAAGATATAGCCAAACTGATTTCCATAGTGGTTGTGCAAGCTTGCACTCCCACCAGCAATGGAAGAGTGTTCCTTTTTTTCCACAACCTCGACAGCATGTGCTGTCATTTGAACTTTTGATCTTAGCCATTCTGACAGGTGTGAGATGGAATCTTAGAGTCAACTTGACTTGCATTTCTCTGATGGTTAAGGATGCTGAGCATTTCTTCAAGTATCTCTAAGCCTTTAGGAATTCCTCCTTTGTGAATTCTCTGTTTAGCTCTGTTCCCCATTTTTTTGATTGGATTATTTGGTTTCTTGGTATTTAATTTCTTGAGTTCTTTGTAAATTTTGGATATTAGCCCTCTGTCAGATGTGAGGTTGGTGAAGATTTTTTCCCAATCTGCAGGCTGCCGTTTTGTTCGAATGACAGTGTCTTTTGCCTTACAGAAGCTTTTCAGTTTCATGAGATCCCATTTATTGATTGTTGGCCTCAGGTCCTGAGCTGTTGGTGTTCTATTCAGGAAGCTGTCACCTGTGCCAATGAGTTCGAGTGTTTTTAATGCCCCAGAAGGTATATCTCTATTCAGGTACAGCTTCAATTTTAACTCTGTTTAGCTTATTATGAGAACTTAATCAACATGGACTGATTGGTTTATCCAAAACTGTTTTGTTTCACTTGAGTTTCAATGCACAGCACGCAGATAGCGAAGTAATATGATTGTACAGTCTATACTAACAATGACCTGTACCCTATCAGTAGTCAGAAATGAGCTTTGGAGGATAAGCTGACTTCTTATGTTTCTCTGTGTCAGGATTCAAGTACACAGGGCAAGAAGTAGGAGGCAGCGTACAAATGCACAGAGGATTCCAGAGAGAATCTTAAAGTAGAAAATGCACTTTCAGAAATGAAAAGGTTTACTTCAAGGTCCTAGTTCCTTACACTGTTAGAAATATTATTCAGGGAAGGTCTTTTAAAGAAACTTTGTTCACATAGTGTGCAAATTCATGCACAGTTCTGTCAGACTGCTGGGGACCAGTTTTCTAGTCTATAATTCATTTACCACCTTCAACTCTTAGCCCATATATATGTTTATGTAAGACTATATTTTACATTTATTACCAGATTAAATAATATATATGCAGCATCAGTGGAAATATCTTCTCTATGCTGTAGTAATACCATGCACTAAAATTTTACAAAATAGGAGAGGTGCCCATCTATCCAATGAGCCTCCCAACACTGCTCTCTTCTTTCCTCCAAAGAAATGTCTACCTTTAGAATTTACTGAGTCCATAAGCTCACAAATAAGTTCTATTGTAATAAGGAAAGTCAAAGGTGAAAATATCAGAGTAAAGTAAATGTGCCAGCAGAGCGAAGTACACCATGCTACAACAGACAGAAATGATAGACATGTGGCTCATGCTTACTTTCATGCATTGTTTTCATTGATTACTATATCAGGGTTCATGATTGTAAAGATTAAGATTTTTCTTTATACTACTCAGCCATCAGAAACAACAAAATCATGCAATTTGCAGCCAAATGGATGGAACTAGAAAAGCTCATCTTGAGTGAGCTAACACAGATTCAGAAAGATGCACATGGCATCTATTCACTTATAATCAGATTTTAGCTAAAGAGTACAGGATAATTATACTATAACCAATGCACCAAAAGGAACATGGACATAAACTTTTTTCCTGTCAATAAGACACTTTGCCCTAGTGGTGCTACCTTGTAGGCCCCCAGTGTATGAGGAGGCTCTTGGCTCTCATATGCCTGCTGAACTGGGGCGGGGGACTGTTATGTAGGGACACTCCACTCCAGAGGAGTGGGATGGAAGGGATAGGGGGTAGAGGGTGGGAAGGTGGGACTGGGAGGGGTGGAACGAGGGCACTGTGATGGAGATGTAACTTGAAGTAATAAATATTAAAAAAAAAGATTTTCTTTATCACTTTTACATTTTTAATTGCACTGGAAATTTTCTCTTTTGTTATGGAAAGAGCATATCATAGAAGGCCAGTCTGGAAGAGGCAGTGAAAGAAGATATAGATGAACATTACAGAAAGAAAAGTGGAATAATAAATAAAGTACAATCAGTAACTAAACAGACAGTCATAGACCAAAACCTAAAACAATGTAGGCAGTTACCTGCGCAGTGCATTGTCAGCTGCTGTTCTTAAAGCGGTGTTTGTTTGTTTCCTGCTTGTTTGCTTTGCTTTCTTTTGTTTTTATTAAGCAAGAGCTTCCTGAGCCCATGCTGACCTCAGACTCACTAGATAATCCAGTCTGGTTTTATGCAAGGTTTTAAGCATAATCATGAGATCTACTTAAAAATCAATGATCTTTTGACTTTTCCAGGCCACATCCAAACTTCCAAAGCAGCCCTTTGTATGCTTCAGAATGGTAATTGGGTGTTAATTCATGTGTTCAATTTTTTTTTAGTCAGAAATTATATTATTTTATTTTTTTAAAGATCATATTTTATTGATACTGATGTACATAAAAATATATAACAAAAATACAATGCATTTATTATAAAAACTGAAAGAATAATCCATTTTATATCAAACCCCACTTGCTGTTACCTGACTGTAGAGGACACATAGCATGATGGAGATATAACTTGAAGTAATAAACAAACAAAAAAAAATCTTTTTTTCCCAACATAATACTTTTATTGATTCTTTGGGGATTTCACAGCAAATATCCCCATCACGTTTGCTTCCCTATCCTCCCACATCTACCTCTCCAGCCCCAACACCAGAAAAGTCCAATTTTTGTTATTTATATACTAATTGGGGAATCACACTTTCAGTTGCCTGCCCTTAAAATAGAGCTGAGTCTAGCCTATTCTGCACCCCTGCTTCAAGCCATATACTATGGAGACGGAAACTTCAGCATCCTATGACAATTTCAAAGAGTTCCCTTTGATGGCTTCCTGTTTAGACTATAAGATTTTAGTCCATATAGTACAGGATAACTATCCTACAACCAACACACCAAAAAGATCAGGAACAAAGACTTTGTTACCTATCAATGGGACAATTTTCCCTAGGGGTGCTACCATGTAGGCAGTGCAAGAGGAAGCTCTTAGCCCTCATATGACTGTTGAACTGAGAGGGGCTGATATGTAGGGACACTCCACATTGAAGGAGTGAGATGGGTGGGAGAGGGAGGAGAGGGTGGGAGGATGGTTCCAGGAGGGGTGGAAAGAGGGCACTATGATGGAGATGTAACTTGATGTAATTAATAAACATTATAATTTTTAAAAAAGGACAGACACACTGATATTCATGGTCTGTGCTGCAGCCTGGGGCCATGTTGATGTCCATAAGCCATGCTTTTACAGGATCCATACTGATCTGGGTACCTGTTCTGCTACCTAAGGTCAAGGTGATATCTGGACCCAAATGCTACATAGGGCCATGTCTGGATATGTGGTCTTACTGCAGCTGGATATGTGTTAATATTCATGGTCTTGTTGCCATGGAACAACAGATGGATGTCTATGGTCTATGTTGCACCTAAACCTATGTTGAGGTCTGTGGTCCCACATGAATTTGAGGCCCTTATCTGTGTCTGTGAGACTCTATAATCTGGATTCCTGTTATTGAACCATGCACTCAAAAGCTAATTTGGCAATGATACTAATGACTGTAGATATACAGTTGAGAAAGAGGAACATGAAAGACTTTTTGACAACCCCTACATCCTCCTAACCCCCTCACAAATAATATTTGTTCAATTTGAAATGTCCTTCTTTGCCTATTTATATGCACATGCATGTGTGTGTGTGTATGTGCATGTCTGAATGTGTGTCTGTGTTTGTGTACATAGATACAGACAATGAATTTATTTTCCAGAGAGGTGTGGCTCAACATACAACTGTAACAGGAACTAAAGGGCTGAGTAAGTTGATTTCCTACCACTTATTTTCAGGAGATGAAGAAGTACAAGTCATACTGAATGAGAATTCAGGACTACCATTAAACCACAGGATCCTTGAGAAATGCTCTTCTGCTAGCAGTACAAAAGAACCAGGATCTGGAATTCTATCAGGTATGAATATCTCAAACAAAAAATTCAGAGATAAATATTTATCTACATCCTGTAGGGATGTCAGCTGAGTCCTATATTATGGCAGATACAGAAATGGCTAAATGGTCTGCTCTGCCCTTCTCTCAGCTGTGATCCAAGGATATCAAAGAAAATCATGCTTGTCTACTTCCCTAGAGGTAGACTTATAGATCTAGATCTTCACTATGAACTTAAATCAATCTTTTTTTAAATTATGAAATCTTATAATGTTTTTATTAATTCACAAATCAGAATATCATGTAAGTCATTTAGAGAAGCCATGCAACATTTGCCAGATTATATCTATCTATCTATCTATATATATAATATCTTTTTTCTTTTTTTAATAATTTTTATTTGTTACATCAAGTTACATCTCAATCACAGTGCCCTCTTTCCACCCCTCCCAGTTCCACCCTCCCCTCTTCTCCTCCCTCTCCCACCTATTCATTCCACTCCTCCAATGTGGAGTGACCCTACAAATCAGCTCCTCTCAGTTCAACAGTCATATGAAGGCTAAGAGCTTCCTCTTGCACTGGGGGTCTACATGGTAGCACCCCTAGGGCAAACTGTCCCATTCATAGATAACAGTGTCTATGTTCCTGATCTTTTTGGTGTGTTGGTTGTAGATTTATTTTTGATGTATACAGTGTTCTGTGTGCAGATATGCCTGCAGGCCACAAAAGGGCACTAGATTTCATTATGGATGGTTATGAGCCACCATGTGGTTGCTGGGAATTGAACTCAGGACCTCCAGAAGATCAGTCAGTGCTCTTAACCTCTGTGCCATCTCTCTGGCCCCTTGATTCAATCTTGTGAGTGGGTTGCATTAAGATTAAAAAAACTCAGTGAGTTCCAGGACACATTAAAACCCAACTGTGAAGATTTTAAGAGCACAAATCTTTGAGTTAGCTAGTTAGTTAGTTGATTCATTAGTTAGTTAGGTAGGTAGTTAGGTAGTTAGGTAGTTAGTTAGTTAGTTGGTTGGAGAGAGAGAAAGAGAGAGAGGGGGAGAGAAGGAGAGAGGGAGAGAAGGAGAGAAAGAGAGAGGGAGAAAGAGAAAGAGAGAGAGAGAGATTCATCACCGACAAAAACACACTATCACAAGGGTCTGGCAGAGTCAATGTCTCAGAGAGATACTGAATGATAGGAAAGAGTGGACAGATGTATTTTATGTGCTATTAAAAAGATGAAGAAATATTTTAAATGTTATTATATAGCAATATATCTGGATAAGATGGCTTTCAGAAAATAGGAAGAGAAATAATAAAGAAAAATAAGGCATTATTAGACAAATAAAAGATGAGAGATTATCAGCATGGGATTTGCCTTCCAAGAAATATGTAAAATGCAATTTTTCAAAATGTCTTTGGCCAAAAAGACATGTTTCTGAGAAATAAAACCAACACACTATCTATGTACTATTTATAAAAGCATCAAACAATATATAATCTAGTAAGTATAGAAAAAATGTATAGTTTTCTGGCAATTAAATAAACAAAATTCTATAAAATTTCTATAGATACAAATGTGATGTTACATATATATATATATATATCCAGGTATGATAAATGATTTTATGATGATAATCATTCTACAATGTGCATACATATTAAAGAATCATGGTTACATGTTTAATTATTTATATTCTATGTCAATTTTACATTATACTTTTAAAAACAAGAGAAATTAATAAACAGTAAAGAAAAGAAGGAAGGGAAAGAAAGATGGAGGGAGGGAGTGAAGGAAGAAAGGATGGAAAGAAGAAAGAAAAAGGGGAGAAAAATGAACAGACCAAGAGACAATAGAAAAAGAAAATCCAATGTTGTGAATATGTTTTATAAGGGAAAAATAATACATGAAGTAATTCATGATTATTGAAAATTTTACAAGTATTACGTTTGGAGGGAAAAATGAAAAAAAAACTAATGAATAAAAATGTGGGAAAATCAGAATACATAGAGTATAGCTATATATTTTTTTACCAACTTTCTTGATTAAATAGATGATTGGTTGACTGATGTTTTAATACCTGTCATTGCTATGATGGAGTACTCAGACAAAAACAACTTAAGGATGAAAATATTTTATTTGGCTCACAGTTACAATTTACATCCCATTGTGGCCTGAAAGAGATTATGACTGGAGATTAACTGACAATATCATATCCCAACTTAAGAAACAGACAGGAAGGAATATATGGTATTGTACAGGTTCCTTCTCCCTTTGTAAGCAGCACATAATCCCAGACAGGAAACAATACCACCCTTAATAGATGAGCCTTCCCTCTTCAGACAACAAAATCAAGATAATTCCCACAGGCATACTCAGAAGCTCATCTCCAAGTGAATTCCAGATGCTGTCAAATTGAATATTTATACTAACTATCACAGATAGATGGATGTTTAGATTCATAATAAAAAGACAGACAAGTGAATAGATGATAGGTAGACTTAGAAATAGATATATGGACAGATACCTAGGTAAATAAGAAATAGACATGATTAATAGATAAGCCATCCTACAACAGATAGAAAAACACAAAGAGAAATAATTAATATCAGAAATGATAAAAATAATACTGACAATGATGATAACATGAGTTATTGACAAATAATTGTGTAATTAAAATATTTTCTGAAATGTTACTTTTCTTTGAAGAGTAGTGCACTTTTTGACAGTAATAAACTAGCAGACTATTAGGTGTAAATATGAATGTCTTTCAGCATTAAGAAAATACTAAAATTTTAAATATATGTATCAGAACATTAATTAGTGAGAATGCAAGTCATAGTTTATAGAATATGAGGACATTAAAATATATGTGATAAGAAGAAATGGGATAATGACAAAGGGCTAATAAGGGGTAATATAAGTACTTATGTAATGATATAATGAAAGATAAATATAATTATTTTTTTAAATATGAGTAATGTCAGTAAATTTGAGTAGGTGATACTCTCCACATAGGTCATGTAAGTGGAAGCAAGGATTTCTGGGTAAAGGCAGAGGATTGATGGGAGGCAGAGGAAGAAAGGGTGGCTACGGAGGATGTTAAGGGCAAGTGTGGGAAAAGTACATGCCCTTGAATCGGAATGCCTTTATGATCCCTTCATTATTTACAATAAATACTCAACAATTAAACTAATTTAGGTATATTAAAGTTTTAAAAAAGTCTAACGGGAGTAAAAAACTACAACAGAATATTAAAATGTAGGCCGCTTAAAAAGATACATTGTAACAATATGGACATGAAAAGCTAAAATAAAAATTCTATAAAAGATACACCAAGAGAAGTGAAGTACAAAAACCAGCCTGTAGTATTACTTTGAAAAATCTCTTTAAAGCCAGAGGACTGTACAACTAAACACTGCATAACAGTGTAAGAGTTCAGGACTGGAAAATGGAACAATTACCCTTTTAAATGCACATTAGCATGATGTCCAAACTAAGATCAGGACTGACCAAACAAATGAGAGACTTAGACAAATACTAAGCAAGCCACAAGACTTTTCTACAACTGTAAGACATAATAATACAATGAGGTAGTGAACAAATTTAAATGGCTTGGAATATTTAGGAAATTCCCAGCAGCAGAATTTTAGTTATGTCAAGAGTACTTAAACTATATATTGGTTTAAAAAGTTGCATTCGCTAAGCTTGACATACATTAGAAATTAACAACAAAAGTTAAGTAAGTAAGCTGGACAGTAATGATGCTAAACAACATGTTTTAGAACAATTGATATGTTACATGGCAAACGAAAACAGAAATGTAATAGTGTATTGAAATGAAAGAGAATGAATTGATGACAGATTGAAATTTGTAGGATATAGATAAAACTACTCAATTCAACTGTTTTCAAGCTGTGGGTCCTGACTCCTTTGGCAAACCTACATTTCTCAAAATACTTGCATTATGAATCATAATGGTGGCAAAATTACAAAGTAGCTATGAAAATAAATTTATGATTGGAGGTCACCTCAACATGCAAAACTGTTAAAGGGCCACAGCATTTAGAAGATTGAGAACCACTGACTTTAGGGATATTTATATATTGAGAAAACAGATTTCATTGCATCATTCTTTTTGTTTCTAAGTTGTTGATTTCAACCCTAAGTTTGATGATTTCCTGCCTTCTGCTCCTCTTGGGGGTGTTTGTTTCTTTTTTTTTTTCCAATTCACCCAGTTTAGCTGTTAATTTGCTAATATGAGCTGTCACAATTTTCTTTTTGAAGGCACTTAGTGCTATGAACGTTCCTCAGAAACAATGAAATTATGCAATTTGCAGCCAAATGGATGGAACTAGAGAATCTCATCCTGAGTGAGCTAACCCAGACTCAGAAGGGTGCAAATGGCATCTATTCACTTATACTCAGATTTTAGCCATATAGTACAGGATAACTATACTACAACCAATTCACCAAAGGGAACATGGACATAGACTTTTTCTTTTTCTCCCTGTCAATGAAACACTTTTCCCTAGTGGTACTGCCTTGTAGGTCCCCAGTGTATGAGGAGGCTCTTGACCTTATATGACTGCTGAACTGGGGTGGGGGACTGTTATGTAGGGACACTACACTCCAGAGGAGTGGGATGGAAGGGATGAGGATAGAGGGTGGGAGGACAGGACTGGGTGGGGGGGGGAAGAGGATACTATAATGGAGATGTAACCTGAAGCAATAAATAAATAAATTTTAAAATATATATATATTTTAAAAAAAGAAAAAACAGATTAACAATAAGAATAGCCCCAAATCAAACTTTAAATTTCCTTTTAAAAGACATAAAAAGGGGGGCCAAGATGGCGGCGACCTACACTGACGCATTTTGAACTGGGGGGGGGGGAGGGGAAGAACCATAAAAAACACAGAGTTATTGGGCACTGTGCAAAAACCGGAGAGGCTAGACCGCCCCCCCCAGGAACACTCACAGATCCCAAGGGACTGTTAAAAGTCCCAGGGTAAGGCTCTCCCCCCATCTCTCGCAGACACGGAAGCCACTAAACCCAGGATTCGGGAACTCCCATTTGGAGAGGCGCCTGGTAAGATCGACCCCAACTCACAGCAGGCAGGATCAGAGGCCACTTGGCGATCGATCACTAGCCTACTGGGCTCCCCACACCTCAGGAAGAACTTATTGCCACTTAAGAAATTTTGTGGGATAGTGGAAGTCTTAGCAAGGAACAAACAGGGTGCTCAGCGGGTGGTCCGCGGCCACTCGAGACTCAGAGGGTGGAGGTTCCGAGAGAGCGGGAAGCTGGGAAGCCAAAGGCGGGCTGGAGGGGCCGAATCGCCGCGCACTTACGGCAGCAGAGCTGGGGAGGAAGCCCGGCCCCAGCAGGGCCAAATCCTCGCGAACCCACAGCAGGACAACTGGGGAGGGAGCCCGGCGTGGGCGGCGCCAGGGATCTGTGCACCCACGGCAGGACAACAGGGAAGGGAGCCAGGCGCGGGCGGGGCCAGGGATCCGCGCACCCACGGCTGAGCTGCTGGAGGGGGAGGCCCACTCAGGCAGCCGGAGGATCCGGGGTTCGGTGCATCCACGGCTGAGCAGCCAGGGAGGGAGACTCACGGCTGCGCAGACAGGGAGGGAATCAGGCACAGAGGTCAGGCCTGTGGCGAGAAGCCTAGTGAGAAACCAGAAATCAGGGGACCATAGCTGTATTCTGGAAAATCCAGACATATTAGGTGTTGAGCCAGACCTTGTCAGCCTCTGTGAGGACAAACAAAGCCCACAGAATCTGTGCCTGGGCAAACAGGTCCATACCATCAGAACCATTACAGGCTGATAACTCAGAGTGCAACATAGAGAAGTCTGAACTGGGAGCAGTGAAACAATCCCGGTCCATTACTCACAACCTGGGAATAGGCTGCACCAGCTCACAGTGCCTTAGGCGATTAAAACCACAGTGACCCTGAAATCCCCCTGTAAGCAACAACAGATAGCCAAGTAACTCGTCCCCTGCACCAAAGCATCCACTGTGGATCCAAGCACAGAAAACGACAAGAACAGACAGCTAAATGCATCCAATGGCCAAAGGTCCAAAAAAAAAAAAAATAGAAATCAAGGAAATATGACTCCAACAAAGCAGAATTATCCTACCTCATCCAATTCGGATGACCTCACACCAAATGAAACACATGACAATGTTGACAATTCTGCATTATGGAAAGTGATAGAGTCCCTGCAAGAAGAACTTAAATCTATGAAGGAATTCAAAGAATCCACAATATTACAAGTCCAAACAAGGAACAACACCATTAAAGAGCTCCAAGCCAAGGTGACAGAGCTTGAACAGGAAAAGGACAAAGCAATGAAAAATTTTCATACAAAAACAAGCAAGCTGGAGAAGGAAATGTACAAAACGAACAAAACCATACAAGACATGAAAATAGAAATAGAAACAATAAAGAAAACACAGTCAGAGTTAAAAGTGGAAGTGGAGAATCAAGGGAAGAGAACAGGAACTACGGATGTGAGTATGAAAAATAGAAGGCAAGAGATGGAAGACAGGATCTCAGGCATGGAAGATTCGATGGAAGAAATCAGTACAACATCCAAAGAAAATGAGAAGGCTAAAAAATCTCTCACCCACAACATCCAAGAAATCAAGGACTCAATGAAAAGACGGAACATAAGAATTATAGGTATAGAGGAAAGAGAGGACTCCCGACTCCAAGGTCCAGGAAATATCTTCAACAAAATTATAGAGGAAAACTTCCCAAACCTGAAAAAAGAGATGCCAATAAAAATCCAAGAGGCTTACAGTACACCAAACAGATTAGACCAGAAAAGAAACTCCTCTCGCCACATAATAATTGAAACACCAAATGTACAGAACAAAGAAAGAATATTAAAAGCTGTAAGAGAAAAAGGTCAAGTCACATATAATGGCAGACCCATCAGAATTACACCTGACTTCTCCTCAGAAACTTTAAAAGCTAGAAGGGCCTGGTCAGATATACTACAAGTCCTGAGAGATCATAGGTGCCCAGCCAGACTACTTTACCCAGCAAAACTCTCTATCAACATAGATGGAGAAAACAAGATATTCCATGACAAAATCAAATTTAAACAATATCTACCCACAAACCCAGCCCTACAGAAAATCCTAGAAGGAAAATCCCAACCCAGAGAAGAAAACTCCACCCAAGAAAACAAAGGGAATAGAAAACCCCTCAGCAACTAAACCAAAAGAGGCACAGGAACACCACCTATACCAAACTAATGGGAAATAACAACCCCAGGTCACTAATATCCATCAATATCAATGGACTCAACTCCCCAATAAAAAGACATAGGTTTACAGAGTGGATCCACAAGCAAGACCCTTCCTTATGCTGTATACAAGAGACACATTTAACTACCAAAGATAGACACTGCCTCAGAGTAAAGGGCTGGGAAAAGGTTTTCCAAGCAAATGGACCCAGGAAGCAAGCTGGAGTAGCCAACCTAATATCAAACAAAA
>CAJQZJ010031925.1:4475852-4510846 GCA_907164525.1 Lophiomys imhausi | reverse complement strand
CCCCCCCCCCCCCAAAAAAAAAAAGGTATTTGTCCCAGAGTTAGGATTAGGGCAGGGCTCTGTTCTTATCTTTCCAGGAGATTTAAAGCATCCATCCAAGTAATCCAGGGACAACTGGACAAGGGAAACCTCAGCAGAAAACAGATCAGACACCAAAGAAGACGAGTGGCTCAGACGATCCAGCCTTATAGACTTCCTCAATAGCTGTTTCCTCAAACGTCTACAACCACAACAACTCAAAATCACTAAGATGGTTCAGTTCCACAGACTGCTCCAGCCAGAACTTCAGTAAAGCCCTGAAGATCAGCTTCTGTCTATGAACTTCTTAGGACATCTAAATAGCTGAGCACAAAAGGACTTAACATCAAATGATTCTATTAACATTTTTAACCATTTTTCCATTCTTATTTGGGCCCCAAACAGGTTTACTACATCCCAAACCAGCAGGAAGTCATTTTAAGAGAGCAGAGCAACATCCAGAGGGGAGGAGGGGAGGGTGTGGCCCCCCTTTGGTTATTTGATGGATAATAGAAAATTTTGTTATTTAGGGGAAGAGACTACAAGCTGTTAAATGGTCTTGTTAAATGCGTTTTGGAGGTTAGACCCTGGGACTTCTCTCTTTTTCTTTTCTGTATCCTTCTTTCTCTCCTATGTAGCAGTGAACAGACTTGAGAAACAATGGGACATAGACATAGTGTAGGAAAGATCAAGAAAAAAGGACAGATTATTGAATATGCCCTTATACCTTTGTATATTGATATAAAATTAATATTATATTTGGCTAAATTGGTATTGATCATTGTATATTAATGCAAAATTAAGATTGTATTGGACTCCATCAGTATTGATCTTTGTATATTGATACAAAATTAAGATTATATTTGGCCACAATGGTATTGACCCTTGTATATTGATGCAAAATTAAGATTGTATTGGGCTACATAGGTATTAATCTTTGTATATTGATACAAAATTAAGATTATGTTTGGCCACATTGGTATTGATCTTTGTATATTGATACAAAATTAAGGGTAATGCTTCTTAAAGGTATTGTACCTAGTAATGCTTAAAAAGGAAATGTGAAGTTTTGGCCTTTTGCTACCAACTGTCATAAACTGTTTAGGATAATTAAGAAATGCAAACTAATAGTCATGCAAGCGTGTCATTTTGTTAGTTACTATGACAGTCTATCACAGTTATTTTCTAAGCTAATCAGAAATCAAGTTGCTAAGAGACAAGCAACATTTGCTTATCTAAATATATGAGATAGGGTGTCAAAAATCTCAAGAGATCTGCAGAATATGGCATTCAGATGTTTTCTTAACTTAAGGTTTTTTGATATTGAGACATGTCAGCTCCTGACAGCACCCCCTATTCTACTCCAAGTAGAAGATGAGCATCAAGAATCTCCTGTGGGAGATGGTTGAATTACTGGCAAACCTATCTCTTGGCAAGAAAAACCCCTTGTTTCAACTGTAGACAGAATGCTGTCCAAAAAAGGACAAAACTTGGAAGCAGGTAAGTAGACAGCCTAGCTCTGCCAAGACAGGGTAGGCAAGTCCTTCATAATTCCTGCACTACAATCAATGTCTGTCAGAGAAACTGGGCCAAACAGCTGAAGATTGATGTTGTAATGTATGGAGAGAAAATGGGAACTGTCCAGGCAGCCACTGGTATGTCATTTCTTAGTTTTGGAAGCTGCGAGCCCTGCACTTCCTATATAGTCAGATATATTTACCCTTCTCAGGTCTCTGAGGTGGTTGAAGACTAGATAGCTAGAGTCTCATATTTAAATTTTGAGTTGTTTAGGAATCAAGAGGGTGTTCTGGATCCAAGGAGATGTTTTTAAAATTGTGATACAAGTTAGTATGAAAGCTGAGTTAGATATAGAACTTTAAACTCATGGAGATGGTTAGATAGTAGAATGTTAAAGTCAGGTGCTAAATACATATGGACTGGACATTGGGAATGTATGCTAAGCCATATAACTCTCATAATTGTGGCCTGTTTATTTCTGTTGTTTTGTATTGTATTTATTGTTATAAGAGAAAGAGCCATTTGTTGGACTGAAAGGGGGAGCTGTTGGGGGGAAAAAGTTATACCTTAAATTTAAAACAAAAAAAAAAGGAAAAGGATGGGGAATTGAGGGGGAAGAGGGTCGGAGGGTGGGACTGGAGGGGGTGTAGGGAGGGGATTGTGATTGAGATGTAACTTGAAGAAATAAAAAATAAATTATTTAAAAATCATCTATAATAAGTTTAAAATTGTCTCTGTTTAATAAGATGCTGTACTGAGCCTTTCTACACACAGTTGAATTAATTCTTGCAAAAATTTCTAGATCATGTTTTCCTGTTTTCACCATTGTACAGCACAAGGAATGATGCTATAAAGAGACTAAAAAAAGGAAAGAATGAATGTTTAGTCTCAAATTGTGTCGTTCATGAGCTTATACTCTGTGTGTATCTACATTTAACATATTTGTATCTAACAACTGAACACTGACTAGCTATTGTGCTATAGGAGAGGGATGGAGGGAGGTGGGGGGTTATATGTGTGGGTTGTAAGAGAGATACAATTAAATTGTTTTTTAAGTTGATAATGTCCCAAGGTGAAAAGCCTTTACCTGAAGGATAGGTAAGAACTGGCATGGTTTGGTTTGAGAGCCGAGATTCTGCATGGAATCTTCCTGTTTCCATCTCCAATGTGTATTTCAGTTTCATTACTACTGGAGCAGAGCTTGCAGACATTATGAAGTTATTTTAGTCTTATGCAATGAAATGAAGAGTAGACTTGAACACTTTCTATTATGGTCTTCTGAAGTCACACGGTTAGGATGATAATGTGGAGAAAATATTTCCTGCTTGCTCTATGCTTTGTTAAATGGAACCGGAAGATTTGCATATAGACTAATTCAACAGCTTGCCTTTTAGAAAAGGAAGCCCTGTTGACATAACATTGATGGGCACTGCGGACTGGAAAGACCTTGTGAATATTCTTGTCTTGATTAATTCCATCTATAACATTGATTATGCATGTAGAGCAAGAGTAGAGGACACACACATGGCTCTTCTAAGGTATAACTGAGCTTTCAACCAGTAACTGTAAGAAATGACTTGCAAAAATAGCATGTCCTTTACATGCAGGTTTATCTAAGAATATATCTACTGGATAACTAGCCTCAAGGTCATGCTTTTGTTTCTTCAGATATATTTAGCAGCAGCAGTAGTCTATCTTTAAACAACACATTCTTCTTTTAAAAAAAGAAAAAAAATGTTTTTAACCTTTGAAAATGTAGCCTCGGTTCTCCAAAACAAAATTTATCAAGTTCCCTTGTGTTTTTAGTACCAACAATGAAAAGAGACAATTTCTTAAATGGGGAATTGACAAGTGACAGTGATTAATGACATTTGTGCATATTGGGTTGGCCATAGGCCAAGTATGAGTAGTGCTTCCCTAGATCCCTTATTGGTAAAATTACAGCTCAAAACAGGTGCACACATATAACACATAAAGAAGGAAAAGAGGGCTCATGTCCAAGATCGTCTGCCCACTTTAGTTTCTGTATTCGGTACTTTAGTAAAGGGGAAATATGGACAGAATTCATTCCAACCCAGTTTGACTCTTCATTTCTTTTTATGTCTGCACACTGTTTCAAAACCTGTCATGATAAACGTAGTAAAAAGCTTATGTTGATTTCTATTTAATATTTTTTTAAATTTTAATAGCTTTTTAGCTTTTCAATTTTTAATTTCTCTTTCAGTCTAGTTCTATCTTTGTAAGAAATATACAGTCAAACCAAGAAGATTTCTCTAACACTAACATCATTCTCCTAATTTTCTGTGCTATAGAACACAAACTGTGTCCTTGAAAAGCTTCCATTCCCATCAGAAAAGACCAAACCTCCTGTGTCATCTGTTCTCTTCCTAACTAGACTACATCTCCTGCAGCTCCATTAGAGCCCCACTTGCTTCTCTTACAATATTTATTTCTTCTTCTAACATCACATCACTGAGATCCCAGCTTTGTAATATTTATGCATCAAATGTCCTCATTAAAGTTATTGACTGTGATGTCTCCCCCCTAGGAGAGAGGGAAAAGTCAACTCAGGCACTCTCAGCCTTCAGACACAAATAAAGGAGGAAAAGACAAGAAATGCACAGTGGTTCATCCTTGCTGAGGGAGAAATAAAGTGGAAACTTCTGATAGAAAGAAAGCCCACAGCATGCAAGTACTCTAGTATGTATGCTGGATAAATAAAAAATATTTAGTGAGCCAAAATAGGCTTATAAAATAAAGGAAATGCATTATTTCTGAGATGGATGTCTTTTTTATTTGATATCAGACAACTTGGGGCCACAGTGAATGTTTCCAAACATTTTCTGAAAATCATTCAAGTGTCCTAAAATGTTATGTGAATGTCTCCGCACATACTCTCTGGATTTGAATGTTATTAAAGCATTTATTCGTATCAATTCCATGAATATTTCTCCAGTGAAACCAATACATAGACTCAGTTTTCAGCCCCCTGCTGTATACTGATAGTGTAAGAAAGAAATAAAGTTATATTAGTAATAACTTTCAGTATGTTGAAAATTTTGTTGGGGTTTTTAAAGTCCTTCTCTCCTAAGGCATTTGAGAAGTACAGAAGATTGAACAGTGAATCTGAAATGCAATCATTGTCCATCATCTATTGTTTAAAGAGTTCAGTTAAACATATACAATGTACACAGTCCAGCAGGTCCATTTCATTGTCAGACTTATCTACAAATGCAGTTAGAGTTGAATGGTTACTAGACTCAGAAAAAAGAGTCTGTTGAGGGGTTGTGAGTGGTAGGAGTTGAAAGTATGTGAGGATATTTTAGGTTATCTAACAAAATAACAAATGGTCCCAATAAAAATGTCAGTGCCACCCCTGCTGACAATAATTTTATCCATTTAATGTTTACTATCTAAAAATGCATAGAAATATCTCTCCCAACTGGCGTCTCTAAAGCTTATTAAAATCTTCAGAAGAAGAGCATACAATGTATGAAGGAGAGAGACAATGTGTTCAGTTTATCTTGAGGAGGCCTTAATCAAGTGAACAGCATCCAAGTACGGAGTCTGCAATGCTACCTTCTGAGTCATCTAATTCACTCATCAATGGCAGGGCCCGGATGCTGCAAGACATCTCTGGCTGATACATGAGCAAGTAGGTGGTTAGATGCATGGATAAACACTTCAGACAACGTAATGTTCCACTTTTACATTAAGTTGTGGGAAACAACTGCTGCTCATATGTGATCGCCATCAGAGCCGTTAGAACACAGGAAGCAGTCTTGCTTCACACATGAGGATTCTGTGAGTTACCATGTAGCAAGATGATTGTTTCCTCGCTCATTGTAAGACATGTTAGCAAATTTATGTCACTTTCCCCATGAATTAAAAAAGTGAATTGTCTAAGGCAACCTAAGAACCTATCATGAGTAGATCATGAGTACTCTGCTTCTAAGTTTTTAAAGGTTTATTGGATTATTAATATTTAACTTTGAGACCTTAAGAGTATGTCCATTTATTGCACTCATTCATTACTAAATAAGTTTCTGACACTGAACCAGATAACCTAGAAGAAAACAAAAGCATAAGGTAAAAGTTCTACCTGTTACGTGTTTACAGCTTCCAGTTCCCTTCTGAAAAATGAATAATAAATTTTCTATAAACATGTTGCTTTGACAGGAAAGAAATTGTTAAGAATGTCATAAGCTGGGTCAATTCCATAAGTAAACATAAACCTCGAGATATTCTTAAAGAAAACATCAGTGTTTCCATTAACATGCTCTGCCCTATTCTATTTAATAGCTTTTATGAAAAAAATTAGGCCCAAATCACCATGTAATCTATTCACCCCAAGGAATTTATCTCCTCAGATCAGTGTTCATAATGAGCCATTTAATTCTCATCCCAGGTCTCAAACAGGCATTCCTGTCTGAAATAACAAGTCTCCTTCCGTATTTGAGAGATTAACATGTTTATTGTATGTCCATCAGGTAGTCAGTATAATACAGTTTCTATATGTCTACCTTTACTTTTCTACTATTATGTTGTCAATCACAACTTCCATAAAAACTTTAAAGCGATAATCATAAAAAACCCTCTAATCCATCTTTTTTTTCAATTGTTATATTATAGGCACACCTACATATACCACAGAGGTATATATTTAGATGCCTGATGATAGACAAACGATGTAACATTCAATTCAGTACATTTATTCACTTTGAAGCTATTTGTTATGTTGTTAGAGGAAAGGATGGAAGGAAAAACGTAAGTTGTCACATATGCCAACCCCAATTTTATAAGTTTCTTTCATGCAACGTTCAATTATAAAACAGGAATGGTCCTTTTAGAACTTTTTCAGCCATGGTTATCATTTTTTTCAGGGGCCATTGTTATAGACAACTAATTAAAGTTTTGGATATCCCCCTGTTCTCGCCATCTGTCTCTGGATGACTTCATGAATCAGCACATCAACCAGAAGACCAGGAAAATAATGTGAATTAATTTACAATCTCTAAATTCACTGTGTGTGTCTCTCCTACAGGAGCTGTGGTGAGTGAAAAATTAAAACAGACTACCATCATGTTCTATTGGGTTCGGTTGTTAGATTTTAACAGAAATAATCTAAATTAAACACAACCAAACTGACTTGTCCTTATAATGTAACTTATCCTTTCTCTCCCTCTCCCTCTCCTGTCTTCCCATCCCTCCCCTCCTCCCTCTATTCCTCTCTTTTTTCTCCTCCAGTATTTCATGTGGTTCAAGCTGGCCATGACCTTAGTGTGCATCGCAGATGATCTTCAACTCCTGATCTCCTATCCTAGATTCTCAAATGCTGGAATTATGAGCAAGAATGCCCACACCATACCAGGCCTCAGAAATTCTTTCTTGGGACCCTCTTACAGACTGTTATTTGCCACCTGCTGTAACTTCTTTGTTCTTTCCTTGCTTCAGTTGCTGTCACACATTTTCCATTCCAGACGTCTTCCCTGGGGAATAGTTTTATTCTCTGGTCTTGGTAAGAACCCTTAGGCTACCTGGTCCTATCAATTCCTTGGATGCTACACATTAGTCTTCCAAACCATCAGTAGAGAATTTGCAAGTAGCTGTTCAGTATCTTCATAAAAACTATGGCTAAGGAACCACAAGTCATGAGGCATCTGAGGGGATTCTTAAGTGTGAACTAACAGTAAATAAAATAGATTAAAAAAGAGTTGGTATACTTTTGAGGTACTCTACAGAAAAATGAATATTAAAGCATCAACCCAAAAATTGGTTTGTTTCATTATATTTTTAAGATAAATTTTCACTAAATAATTTGTCTGTATTCTTTGCCAAGTGTCATTATCCAGATATGTGCTTAGGTTTATAGTCAGCTAGCAAGTGGACAGAGGTCTCCTTAAATACCTGCGAGCACTTCTCCAAGCTTCTCTAAGACAGTCTCTATGTGGGGCACACAGTTGGTGCTTTGCCAGACTTTATTGGTCTGTCTTAGCCTTCACATCTTCTTACTTAAAACCACGAGGTTAGCTAGAGGTGATATCTAAAGGCTCCAGTTTATCCCCAAGCATGCACACAACTACATATATATGCATTACCCTCTAGGCTCCCAGGAATTTACCAGAAGGCTTAAATATTAAAGTGGGACACCCTTCCCCAGATTTTTATTTTTAAGGCTTTTACACAAGGTCTTATGTTCCCAACTTGTTCTCCAACTCCACAGGAAGAAAGACAAAATTCTGGATGCATAAACCATTTAGTAATATCTGAATGTTTTGGTTGGTGTCATTGTGATTTTAAAAACCTCAAGAAAATAATTATTTAAAGAATTAATAAATAATAGTAAAACTTTCCATTGAGAGCTATACTTTGATTTAACTCCTTTCATCTTGCAAACTCTGGAAGAGTCTGGGTCCTCAAGGAAACCCCTTTATGTCATCAGTTTAATATAAAATATGCTTAATGGTACTTCAAGTCATAGAAATACATTTGATATATTATATACTTTTAGATTGTATTGTATCAGTGTAATTCTTTGAGTACTGTTTGTCTAGCTATGCTATGCTATAGGACATCAATTATATCTATTTTCTCATCTCTTTATCCTCACTTCCAGCTTCGCATGGTAGAAAGTCTTGAATTTTCTTGTGTGCAGGTGAGCCATGCAGAAATCAATACATGGCTTTATTTCTCAAAAAAACAAAACAAACAAACAAACAAAAAAGTCACAGTTAAAGCAGTCTTCAGAGGTTTGTGGACAGTGTTTAGAAAAGCTTGTTTGGCTTCTCTATGGCAATCTATGAGCTCCCCAAAACCAAGGAAATATTTCCTTCTCACATAAGTGTTTTCTTCTTTCTGTGCCATTTTTTTGAGGCAGTTGGAAAATTTACTGTTTTTTTTTTTTCAGCCCATGCACATGGAATGAAAACCGGAGGATAGGAGGAACCTTATCTAACAGAAAATGAGGCAAAGATAGGGGAGTCTTGAGGAAGGATTGGGGGAGGGATCAAGGACTCCACAAAAGACCCACATAGCCCTTTAACTCAGACACAGGTGGCTTAAGAGACTGATCCACCATAGAAAGAGCTTGTAGGAACTGTCCCTAGGCCCATTACACATATGAGGGCTGCTTGGTCCTCACGTGGATCCCCTAACAATCGGTCAGGCGGGGGGGGGGGGGGGGGGTGAGAGGAGGTAGATGGGAGGGTAGGATGGGTATTGGAATGTAAAAAAAAAAGGAAGAAAATCTTAAATAAAAACATTTTTAAAAAGGAAATAGAAGGATGGTTGGGAAGAAAAATGAGATAAAGAAAATTAACAAAAGGAGAATTGGGTACAGGAAAAGACAGTCAGGAGAGGTTGTAGTCAATGTACATGATAAACCCAAAATATTCTACACAAAGTGTCATGACTCACTGTACAAAAAAAAAAAATACACACTAATGCAAGTTCTAACCACATGATGCTGTCATCACAAAACATGGAGCATTGTCACTGTGACAGGGTGAAAACTTATATTCTAGATTGGAATAGAGTTTTGTTGTAACATGGACAAATATTCCAATGTCCCAGGAAATACCTTTAAAAGCCTATTGTAGTCCTTGAAGAAACTGTAACCTAAGGCTTATAGAGGCGAAGCAGCATGTTGAAGGATTGTGACTATTTCTTGAAAATTTTTTTATTAAATTCTCATAAGAGGGAGGGGCCTAATCAATACTTGGCTAAACTCAAACACAAGTGAAATAGACTGGACTTGTAGCCTGGCTATTTATTGTCCATGGTCTTAAATAATCTATTAGTAGACAAGGATGGAAAAGTCAACTGTTTATTTACCTCTAATATGTAGATGTTAATGCATAAAAATTCCCCCATACCTTATTAAAACGGAAACCAGTCTACTGATAGAAGAGGTTGAAGAAAGTTCTGTGATTTGGTGGCTTGTTATTGTTTTCTGTTTATTGTAAATATTAAGCACTATAATGAGGATGATTATAGAACTGAACTCAGTGTTATAGAAATAAACTGGTTTTAGAGCTCTTTCTAAAAGTTTGGTATAATTAATGACAAGTGGAAATTACCACACCTAAATTAACTTTCAGTCAAGGACAAATTTAAGGAACTATTTTAGAGTAAAAAGAAAGAAGTGAGGAGGAAAAAAGAAGAAAAGGAAAATAAAAACAAACAAACAAAAACCTAGCCAGCCGTCAATGAGCTATGAATTAAAAGCTATGCAGTTGCCCTGGTCCTAAAATTAATCATGAACTTTCAAATCAATCACTGGACAAGAAAAGCTGTTGGTTCTATAAAGCCTACTTCATTATAGCCACAGAAGATATCCAAGTGTATCCATTTTTTCCAATATCCTCATGTGTAGTTCCTTTTTCCAAAAGGGAGGCTCCTTAATTAGTGTGATATTACCTAAGCAAAAGAGTTATCCTAGAACCCTTATGGACAAGAAGACCAAAGAATGGTGAATGAAAACCTGCTTCCCTTTCTTGAGAGTAAGTGAAGCTAAGCATTTACCTACAGTATCACTGGACAAGTCTCTGACCTAAGAATCGGAGAGCTGAGAAATGCTATTTTGAAATAAAACAAATTTTATAATAAAATGGTCCAGCCTGGGGAAATATAAGAGTCATGCTTGGAGTATATGAAAAAATGGATTAAAATATATTAGTAGTTAAGCTTTAAGGATCTGATATTTTTTAAACTCTATATTGAGCATAAGGAAGCCCTTTAACTAGAGACAAGAAATGCCTCAGCCTTTCTGATACAACCTATCAGGATATAGGATTTAAAATATTTAGATATACCTGAGAGTCATTCCAAACTCATAGGAAATAAGGTGTGTTCCATATATAAACATGTTGCTTAAACTGGTTGAGAAAGCTTCTCGTACAGCTAAAATTCAGATTAATGTTTGATCATCTGTACTTGGCCACATTGCTTGTTTTTATTCCATTCTTTTTATGTTGCAAAAAACTTAAGAGTCCCCTAGCCTTAGCTTCTGTGAACACCGTGAGTCCCAGCATGGATCTAAGCATTAAGACAGAGGTAGAGACACATGATCCCACAGGTTCAGAGGGTTGGGTACAAAACAAATGAAGGGAACTCTAATAAATGAAACAAGTCTGTGGTTTCTCATCAGGGAAGAGATTCTCCTTAAGTACAAACAGAAAGGTTGATGTTGCGTTTTATTATAGGATACCATATTTTCTTATCATAGCCTGGTTGTATTATTCTGGCTGTTAATGTGTTTTTTGGACCTGAATTTCATAAGCAGGATTTGGTAGAGAAGCAAAATTTGGAAAAGAGCTTCAAGCCATAAAGCATTGCTGTTTTTATTTACTATTTAATGACAGCTTCAGGCCAAAGAGTCCTCATTGGGAATGTTCCTAAATTAAATTTACTAGTAGGTGGTCTCTGTCATTTCATAAAATACCAATCCTCCATGAAGACTAGGGAAAGAAAATCTTCAGGTTGACAAAGATTTAAGAATAGAATCATCCTCTATTTCTTCAAGGAAGATGTTAGAAATGAGTCATTTTTTTTCTCAGATGTCTCATTCAAAACACAGAAAGTTAGGAAAACTTCATGTTAAGGGAATTGTGTATTAAAATTATAGTTTGGAGAACATTTCAAAAGGAAAAGAAATATCTAAGAGTTTAGCAGCATCTACTGTTAACTACTCTGAATCCAAAGTGGCAAAAGGAGTTGTCAGAACCCAGAAGAAAAGGATTAGAGAGATGAAGAGGAAGTACTGAGAAGAAAAGTAAACTTCAATGCAAATGTAAGGATGGAAATTTGCAGAGATGGGGCTAACGGAGACAATGTAACTTCATATTCCACATGCCCTCTGGCATCGACAAGGATAGATGATAGAAATATTTACTATAAGGCAAATGATTTAGGAGTGTGATGTGGTCTGAAGTAATGTTTAGGACCTGTGCGGGTTGAAAATTATCAAGGAAGGAAGAATGAAAATCATCAAGAATGCTGCCTTTCAAACGTCTCTCCTCAGGTTACTTCAACAAAGGCATCCTCATAAATGTGAGATGAAGTTATTCCTTCTTCTTGTTAAGAACTCTCACAGTATGAAATGATCTCTGCCCTGCACCTACTGTATTAAGGGTCCTGAATGTTGCAGGGATGGAAAGTTTTCTACTTATAGATTAGTTGTTACTTTCTCAGAAACTAGAGTAAAATGAAAGGAAGGCAAGAGAAATACCAGAAATGTTTCTTCAAATGATGCTCCCATTCCAAGAAAGCTCTGGTCTCCTTGCCAACAAGTCCAAAATGTCACCGTGCAATACGTGCTTTATTTACAATGCCAACTGACATTAGTACTCCAAAACAACCATTTCCTCAAGACAAAATACCCAGACAAGTGCAACACACACGCTCATAGGTCCTCAACTCACTGTGTTATTCTTAGAGAGTACTACAGATATTCTTGGAAATATATTTGTCTCCTTTCTAGGATGAAAATGCTGAATCTGACCTTACACCATTCTTTATGGATTTGCAAAGTGAAGCTCTAAATGAAAAGATGAGTCTTTTCAGTTCTTTCTAAAGGTCATCAATGCCTACAATCACAGTAACCTTTAATTTGTGAGTCTCTAGATACCAGAAACACCCATGCAATATAAACTGGTATTTTTCTTTATTTTGTTATCTCCTGTTAATAAAGTTCACGTTTTCAAACACAAGCCTGTGTTAAGGCCAAAGGGACTGTATATGCCTTTTGCACATACTTCACTAAGATTAAGCCCCCATATTACAGTTTATTGCTCTTAGTAAAAAAAAAAAGCATAAATATTAATAATTCAAAGTATTTAGGTGAGAATGCATCAACCAGTATAAATGATAGAAAGATAGTTTGTTGTTGTTTTAATATGTTTCAACATTGGAATTTCCAAGGCTGAAGAGATGTCTCTGTGGTTAAGAGCTCTTGTTACTCATGCAAAGGCCAGGGTTCAGTTCCCACAATCCACCCAGAAGACTCATAATCCACTAAAACTCCAGCTCCAAGGAATTTGATGCCCTCCTCTGGATGCTGTGAGCACATGTACACACTGCATGCACATGCTCAGTCATGGGCTCTCTCTCTCTCTCTCTCTCACACACACACACACACACAAAATAATCTTTTTAGAACTGGCATCAAAAAGATGACAGATTACTATTATAACATGTGAATTTGCCTATATTTAATGGAAGTATGAAGTATATTGTTTAATGTATTGTATAATTATGTTTTTAATATTTAAGTACTTTGGCCTCATATAAGTTACAGGTTACACAGATAGTTGTACAATTACTACAAAATGAAAACTAAACATGAAGAAAAAATGATTTTACATTATAAAATACTGTGAATGAAATCCAAAACATGACATGAACATTATAGTATACAGAAAGAGTTTACCAGTAAATCAAGTTGAAAAGTAGAGACAAATTGAAAGTGTCCTTAAAGCTGAAAGTACATGTTAAATTTGTCAATTTTCTCAATGTTCACTTTGCTCATAATCAACACATTTTTCTCTATTTTGAATCAGAGGTGTTTTCTATAAATTTACACTACTGTCTTTTTCAAATAAAACAATTATCTGAATAACAACAAAATTAAGTTCTCATTTATATGATCACATACCTTCATCTTCAATTCCAATTCAAAATTATAATCCAAGAAAAAAATGTTATCTATGAACAGGGATCAGTATGACTAGACTAAGGGATACACAGGTAAATTATGAAGTATTATATTTTAGCATATCTGTGAGGGTATTTTCAGAAGAAATTATTCCTTGAATCAGTGGATTGGGTAAGAAAGAACTACAATCATTACATGTAGGTAGCCATTATCCAACAGACGGAGTTCCATGTTTAGGTTGAAAGATAAAGGAAATGCATTCTTCCCCATGTCTCTTTTTCCCTGGGAATTTTTTATTTAGTCGTTCATCATTCATAAATTTATGTTTAAAAGATACTTCTTATTTATGGATTAAAATAAGACTGTCCACCATTAATCCCAGTACTCAGGAGGCAAAGGAAGGCAGTTCTTGGTGAGGTTGAGGCCAGCCTGGTCTACAGAAAAAGTTCCAGGACAGCCAAGGTTACACAGAGAAACTTTGTGTTGAGAAACCAACCAACCTAACAAACAAACAAAAACACTGTCTTTTTCTCTATTCACAATCACTACAAATGAAACAACAAAGGAGAAATGGTATAATATATGATACAGAATTCTAAATTTGCCCCCCAAGATCTCTCCTTCCTGTTGTACATAAATAGCTGTTTCTAGAAGTAGATAAGATGAAACTCTGATGGTCTACCATGCTAATTGTCACCAATGACTGATTGACTGAGGAATCTTTGCTCTTTTAAGATGGAAGTCACAAAAATATAAAGAAGAAGGCGACTTTAGTTATTTGGAAAGTATATATTTTGAGCACCAGAGGCATATGATGTCTAACAAACTGAGAGGTTCACAGCTCTAGGCCCTGAAAACTATTATTTTAATTAACTACTCTAGCATCTAAAAGCCAGAGATGTACATCTCTAGGTGCTCAAGTCAGGGCTCCTTGCTCTTTACTTTATCACCAGCCCAGCACTAAACAGCTGGTGTTGTGTGCCCTGCACATCGACTGTCGCAACCCTCAGCCCTTAACACTTGAGAACCCTCAACAAATCTTCCAGTGATGGGAGCTTGCAGGTTTTCCTCTAAGATCTTCATAACCACTTGTCTTACATAGTAAATCTCTGTAGTTCATACACTCGAGACTGCTCTCTAGAGTGCTTCAGATGTCTTATTGCTATTTGGGTAGCTCTGGAGTTGAAAGTTCTAAGACTCCTTAGTGCCCTGAACAATCAGCTCAGCCCTTTCTACTCATGATAAAGACCAGATGTATGGGGGTGGAGAGATGGCTGTATGGTTAAGAGCACCACCTGCTCTTGCAGAGGACCCAGGTTCAATTTCCAGCACCCATATGGCCGCTCACAACTATCTGTCACTCCAGTTTTGGGGATATGACACTATCTACTGTATACCAAAATAGCCATGTACATAAAATACAAATAAATAAATAAATAACTTAAAAACTACAACTAGTTACAAAAGACTACTGAGGAGATCTCTTACTGCAGTATTTGTGGGAAGAACAAAGAAGAAACCCTTTGAGTAATCCAAAAGTCTAAGAAAAGCAGGAGATGGCATGCTGTGCTTAGATTGGAAATTCTATGTCCAGCATCTTGTGCTGTAAATCACAACCCTCACCTTACACAGACTGACTCCAGACATTTTTACTGAGTCACTGGAGAGTTTCCCCCTTTCCAGTCCTAAGCAGGAATAAGTACAAGCTGACTGGTGTCCTTTGGGGTGCAAAATCTTAATCTTTTCTGGGCAAAGTCACAGGAGGTCCTGTGGATTGGTCATGGCAGAAGTGAGGCCTCCTATGAAGAAGTCGTAATAGGGATGACAGTATTTGTTGCATAGGTTGTTGTAACTGGAATTGTGCTTCTGAAAAGTGATTATGTGCTATTCAAATTTCATTTTTCACTGGAATTAAGTATTTTTCCATGGATAATTATGAAAGAGATGAAAACTCTACATTATACTGACTCCAAATATTTAAAGTAACAAATGAGAAAGCTTGAGATTTGAATAGGCTACTATTTGCTGGTTCCTCATTATTTGAATGACAAAAAGGATAAATTAACTCATCCAGAAAATTTCCAAGGAATAGGTCTGCTTGACTGAGAGCTTCTTGATCAATGTAAAAAGCTATCAAACCCCTAAAAATCATATATGATAAATATATTTCTGCAATTAATATCCCATAAAGCTCAAAAAAATAACAAGAAAGAAGAGACTTTCTTTGGAGGAATGAGGAGCTTAAAAAGTCTTTCTTGGAACCTCTCTTGGAGCTTATGGTGGAAGGGAAACACTAGTGAGGTTGGAATGAGACATGTCCTCATCAGCTCATGTATGTCACATTTGGTAGCCAATTGGAAGCACTGTTTGGAGGTTATGGAACTTTTAAGTAGTGTCTTCCTGGTGGAACTACATCACAGGGTATGGCTTTGAGAATTATAGACTCCTCTTATTACCATTTCACTTGCTCTGTTTTCTGTTATAGGTTAGATGCAATCGCTCAGCTCCTTATGCTAACCAATTGCCTACTGCCACCCCACCTCCACCTCTATGGACTCTTCCTGTGGTAATATAAGTAAAAATGAATTATTTCTTCCATAATTTGCTTTCCATCATGGTATATTATCACACCAGCAAAAAATTAACTAATACAAATACAAAGAAGAGATTCATAGTTTTAAGTTACATACTAAACACATGCTGACATGAGCTCATCATGTCCGCTATTTCATGTCTACATGAACTCAAAGGGAAAGTACACAAAATCTAGTTTAACCAATAGATATGTTGTCTCACCTCTCACAATATAAACTAATAATAGATACATAATTTGAGCTTAAAACCAATCAGGTGCAAGTTATACATACTGTATCAAATACTATTACTTAACACATCATTTTAAATTAGTTAAAAATTACAATGTTGTCTAGATGTGGTGACTCAAGCTACAATCATCAACACTTGGAGAAAAAAAATTGCAATTCATACATGTGAAGCCATCCTGTGCTATTTAGTAAGAGACTGTCTTGAACACAGACACACTCACAGATACAACACACACACGCACACAGAGGGTTCAGGAGGAAGAAAGGATATAATATCAACAAAAGTAAAGAAAAAATGCTGTCAATAGACAAACCAGTCAATAGAATCAGACTGGAGAAAAATTAAATATCCCAAATTCCAGATTTTAACTCAATTTAAATAAATTAAACTATATAATTAAGTAAGATAAATAGACATTATACATGAAGATGCATGGTTCAGTTAAATAAGAAACTAAATTACAAAATCAAGTGTAAATTCTAAATATATCAAATATATAAGCATAAGGGTAGATGAAAAAATTTTTGAACAGGGCAATTCAAAATGGACATAACATTAAGCAGAAAGATAAATCTGAAGATATGTGTACATTACCATGTGAAAGAGAACAATAGAAAGCAGCAAACACATATAAAGAGCTTATCATTTATTATAAATAGAAAAGTTCATGAAATCGTTGTTTTAAGAGTTCAGAGAATTAAAGAAGGAAACTAGATAAAGGAAAAAACACCAAGGTATATTGTAATCAAAATCTCAGAAACTATGACAAAAAAATACCAAAGATTTCACAATTAAAAAGAAGTAATACATACAGGAGGGAGATGTTAGAAAAACAACAGATAATGCTTTGAGACAGGTCTTCCTGTCTTGCCCGGGCTGGCCTTGAGTTCAGGGTTCCCTTGCACCGGCATCCTGAGTATTTAGATAACAGGTGTGTTGCCAGAGTGCCTGATCTCTCCTTTCCTTTCCCATTCCCATGATGACCTATATGCTCCCTTCTTTCACTTTTCCTTTTCCATATTTATTTTTTCAGATATGTTGATAAAAATCACATAAGTCAGAAAGCTGTGATAGAAGTATTGAAAAAGGAAAAAAGAACTTTTAACCCAGAATCCTCTCCCAGAATAAACACATTTAAAATGGCAAATAGTATGATTATACTTGAAATTAGACTATTACACTTCCGATATGTATATTTGAAATCCAAAAGCCATCACTTAGAAATAAATATGGTATAAGAAGTAAATCAATACTGAAGGCTCAAAAGAAACATATAGAAGATTTACTCCAAAAATATAGAGGATTATGTGGAAAAGCATGAAAAAATTTAAAGAAAATAAAGTGTTCAACTAAATAAACAATAAATTAAATGAATATTACAAATACAAATCATCTTACTCAAGAATAACTGACACCTAACTATATGCTGCTTACTCAAATATATGTAAATCTAAGTATATAAGTAGAAGTAAAATAAAATGAATACATTTAATATCAAATATAAATGAAAAATTATTTGAAATAAAAATATAAATCATTCTGATGACTTATTGAATGAATACAGCCTTGTAACAAAGTGGCTTTTATTATTTTTGTTTTATTATTCTCTCTAATTATTTTCTATAATTAATATCTTTACCTCCATTTTAATCCTTGTTCTTTGTAACTCCACAACATTAGGTGAGAGAGAAAAAAGGTTAAAGGGAAAAATAACAGAGATCTCTTTGAGCTACTTCCTGCTGATTGCGGTCATAGGGTTCTTTGGGGGCAATGCCAGTCTCAGTAGTCACAATATCCAGAAGTCCAGAAAACCAGCAAATCAAGAATAGCAGCAGAAAGACCCAGAAGCAGTTTTGGAGACCCCCAGCAGCATAGGGAAAGTAGCAACTTCTTTTTTCATTGTAGCAGCCCCTCTCATAGGGGCTCTCACTTTTTATCCCTTTCACAAGTCCTCAGCATTAAACTTGCTCAGCTGGCTAGGCCACAGCCCTGCCAGTTCAGAAAGCACAGTTAATCGTTTACACCTGTGGTCCTAACTGAAGCAGCCTCACACCTGGGATTAAACAAAAACATTCTGAAAACTGGTTTTTTAAAATAAACAGAACTCTTACCAAACAACCTGGAAGAATGTAAAAAGTTGGTCAATATTCTCAACTCACTTTATATAATGAACATTTGGAAAATACTTCACACTCTACTATTTATTGGCAGAATATACCTTTTTGTATAAGTGCTCTAAGGTACATTCACCCAAATAATTTATATTCTGGACTTTACACCAAATTGTATTCAAAAGAATTAAAATAATGTAAATTTAGCTGTATCATCCCTGCTGTCTAATCACCATAGCACCAGGAGGTACCATGTGGGCTGCTGATGCAGAGATGTTATCAACAGTCTTCTTGTCCCTAGGCAAATGAGAAATGCTTGATGATGCAATGGGGCAAGTCTGTGATGGGGGTAACTAAGATATCTGTTATTAGATTTGAGGCCTACTTCATACATGTGGAACTGAAAAGAAGGTCATAGATTGTCATTTTGTTCTAATGGCAGTGTCCTTTGCCTTACAGAAGCTTTTCAATTTCATGAGGGACTCATCAGGTTTTACCCAAGTGCCAAAATGAATGAAAAACTACTAGAGAGAAGGACTTCTGTGGTTCCACTGGTGAACTGCACTACATTCTGACAGGGAAGACACTTAGTGTATGCTCAACCTTATGTCTTTTGAAGATTACTTTCCAATTAGCTTACAAAACAACACATTTCATTGTCATGTCCATATTTTATTTTAATTGGTTTTTCTCACCTGCTCTTCTCCCTTATACCCTCTTTCCCATAAGTGTAGATACACACACACACACACACACACACACACACACACACACACACACTTATATGCATTTAATGTAATTTTAGGTAAATTAATATATGAATCTTTATGACTTTTTCAAACATTTTCATTCCTATTTTTTATTCCTTTCTCCTCCTTTTTATATTGACCTCCTTCCCAGCTTTCCCAACTGATGCCCCATTTTTCCCATTTTCTCTTTCATATCACTCCTATACTACTATTCTTCTCTCTAGTACTCTCCCTGCCATGGTATCATTTTCCTTTCCTGGTTTCTGTTGTTACTCCAGGTTATACACTCACATCTGAAAATTTGGAGCTAGGAAATATATATAAGGAAAAACAGGTGTCATTTATCTTTCTTATCTGGATTACCTCTGTCAATGTAATATTTTAAAATTTCTATTCGTTTACTTATAAATTTCATGATTTCATTCTTCCTTGCTGTTGAATAATATTTCATAGTGTATGTGTACCACATTTTCAATACTCATTCATCAGTTGAAGGACAATTGGGCTGTTTCCATCCCCTAGCTATTGTAATTAGAGCAGTAATGAACATGGCTGAAGAACTGTCAGTCCAACAAAATGGCAGCCTACAGATTGGGAAAAGATCTGTACCAACCCCATTTCTGACAGAGGGATAATATCCATAATTTATAAAGAACTCAAGAAATTAAACACCAAGAAACCAAATGATCTAATAAAAAAAATGGGGAACAGAGCTAAACAGATAATTCACAAAAGAGGAATCTCTAATGGCCAAGTGACACTTGAAGAAATGCTCAACATCCTTAATTATCAGAGAAATGCAACTCAAGACAACTCTGAGATTCCATCTCAAACCCGTCAGAATGGCTAAGATCAAAAACTCAAATGGCAGCACATGTTGGTGAGGTTGTGTAGAAAAAGGAAAGCTCCTCCATTGTTGGTGGGAATGCAAACTTGTACAACCACCATGAAAATCAGTCTGGTGATATCTTAGAAAACTTGAACTAGCTCTACCTCAAGACCCAGCCATACCACTTCTGGTTATACATCCAAACAATTCCTCACCAAACCAAAAGGACACCTCCTCATCTATGTTCATAGCAGCTTTATTTGTAATAGCTATCAACTGGAAACAACCCAGATGTCCCTCAACTGAGGAATGGATAAAAAAGCTGTGGTACATTTACACAGTGGAATACTACTCAGCTCTCAGAAACAAGGAAATCATGTAATTTGCAGCCAAATGGATGGAACTAGAAAAGCTCATCCTGAGTGAGCTAACCCAGACCCAGAAGGATACGCATGGCATCTATTCACTTATAACTGTATTTTAACCATATAGTACAGGATAACTATCCTACAACCAACATACTGAAAGGAACAGGAACAGACTTTCTTACCTGTTAGTGGGACACTTTACCCTAGTGGAGCTGCCATGTAGACCCCTAGTGCAAGAGGAAGCTCTTAGCCCTCATATGGCTGCTGAACTGAGGGGACTGATATGTAATGACACTCCACAGTGGAGGACTAGGATAGGTAGGAGAAGGGGGAGAGGGTGAGAAGGTGGGAGGGTGGGCCCAGGAGGTGTGGAGGGAGGGGACTGTAATGGAGATGTAAATTGAAGTAATAAATAAGCACAAAAAAAGAAGGTCATAGACCCTAGTGGGGAAGCCATTGCTATTATTTTGCTAAATAGAGATGGTACAACCACCAAATTGCCTTCTAAATATTTATGATTATTCCTCTGTATTACTGTTGTCATCAGTAATAAGCATTGGTCAGAGAAATGAGCCTTCTGTAGTAGGCAGCAGTAACTGTAGACACTCATAATTGTTCAAAGTGCTGAGAATAAGTGACTCTCGAGTGTTCATCAACAAATGACAAGTTTTATGATCCCTCCATAGCTTAAGAAACATCACAACAGAGAAGAAAGAAAGAATATAAGAGCCAGATGATTGTTTTGTGGAATGCTGTGCTACAGGAATGATTTGGCCTTGGTTGCCTTGAACTCCCTACAGCTGTGATTGCTTCACAAGACCTGGACAATCTGAGATCCTAGGCATCCTGTCATTCAGGGGCAGAAGGACTCATGGGTTCCTTCCATCCCCCACTAATTTATAGACAGTTAACTGTAGCGTAGAAAGGGGTTCTTAAGTCCCCACCCTCTTCTGGGGATCTACGGACAGTTGATGATTGTGGAGAACCGAAAGTAGAATTGTTTTCACTGATATAGACATTGGTAAGATGTGTGTTTCTGTAATAATGTCTCACCCATGGTTCTATACAGAACTCAAATGAAAATTGTGAGTCACACACCCATCCCAAGGAAGGAAATGAAAGTATAAAACTAGAAAGGGGAATGTTGAGGGAAGGTCTAATATTGTTTCTGATACATTGAATTCAATGCTGAGATCTGGTTACCACCCCTTCTGAGGCATTCTCTTGAATGGTTAACAAAAGTCACTTATGGCCAATTAGCTGGGCAGAAAGAGTATAGGAAGGCGGGACTTCCTCAGATCACAGCAGGAATTCCTCACACACAGAGACTCTCGCTCTTTTCCTCCGGGAGACACAGAAGGAGACAGACATCTGGAGAAGTCTGGAAGGTACTCACAGGCACAAGTTGGTTTGGGGTTAACTTAGAGTAGCTAATTGAGAGTCTGCCCAGCTAAGGGCTAAGCGTTAAAATATTAAAAGGTCTTGGTGTGTTTAATTATTGGGGAAAAGACTAAGGCGGCTTATAGGCCCTCAGTCCAAGCAGTCCCGGGCTGTTGGATTCCCAGACTCCCCTTGAGCCCAGGCGAATCTCCCGCCAAGCCACCGGTAATTCTACCAGCCTAATATAACAACTTATATTAATTAACAGAGTTTAGGTTATAGGTGGTGTAGGCCACCTTTGGTCCCGGGGCTCTTTCTCCAGGATAAGTTAGGCAACCAGTTAAGGCACTCAGGCCAGGCCACCTGCTCCTCTGCCAAGCCACCGGCTACTCCGCCAGCCTAATATTACAGTTTATACTTACTAATAACTACATTAAATAATTAATTTGCAGTTTTCAGGGGAATAGTAGTGAGAGTAGGGATCAACAGGTGTGAAGTGGGACCTGTTAGGATACTGAAAGTAAACACTACCAAAAGGTATTATATACATGTATAAAGTTGTCATGATAAAATTATTATATGAGAACAATGTGTCAAATAAATATTAGATCCAGCTATACCACTCCTGGGCATACACACAAATGATGTTCCATCACAAGAACACTTGCTCAACTATGTTCATAGCAGCTTTATTCACAATAGCCAGAAACTGGAAACAGCCTAGATGTCCCTCAACCAAAGGATGGATAAAGAAAATGTGGTACATTTACCCAACAGAATACTACTCAGTGATTTAAAAAAAAAAAAAAAAGGATGGGACTAGAAAATACCATCCTGAGTGAGGTAACCCAGACTCAGAAAGACACATATTTTATGTATTCACTCATAAGTGGATACTAGCCATAAAGTACAGGATAACCAGGCTACAATCCATAGATCCAAAGATACCAGGTAACAAGGAGGACCAAAGGGGGGATGCTTGAATCTCACTCATAAAGGAAAATAAAATAGACTAACAATATTTTCAAGCAGAAAAGTTCTTATATATGCTGATGGAAAGAAACTCATTTTAGGACTGGAAAGAGTGATTAGTAGTTTTGCAGATCTTGTCACTCTTCTAGAGGACAAGGTCAGAACACAGCACCACACATGGTGGTTCATGACAACCCTGAACCTGAACTCCAGAAGCCACCTGCTGGTCTCTGTGGACACATGCACATGTGTGCCATTTCCTACACAGACATATATGTATATATGAATAACAACATATCTTTAAGAAAAGAAACCTGCTTCTTATTTAAAACATACTTCCCACATGTATGGACAGATATCATATAAAAGTGAAAACCAAGTAGAACAAGAACAAAGGTGGTTTTAGTTATATCTAACAGCACATGCTTTTCTTCAAAACCTCTTAAATGAGACAAAGACACACTATTATGATACAAGAATAAATTCAACAATTTAAGGTGTATATGTACCCTGTGCCATAGTAAATGGAATGGTATATATACATATATATATATATGTATATGTGTGTGTTTGTACATCTCCCTATCACACACACATACAACACACAGACACACATATTCACACACACTCTCACATACTCACACATGCACATACACACATATATACACACTCTAACACACACACACATACCCTATAGATTAGGGTTATGTCTCAATGCTTCATTACTCCAGAAACATGGAATGATTATTGGAGAGAAATATCTAAAATGCTTGTAAATAAGGATAGTGCTACATAATTCTGTTTTAAATAGCTACTGTCCAAAATCAAAAGAAAAAAAAGTGCTGCCAAGAATATTACATGATGGAAATTCTCATCCTTCTTTCATAGGAGAGGAACCTGGTCTGGAAGACATTGTCGAAAATACTGAAATGTCCTCTAATAGTTAACAACAGAACAGCCGTATGCTCTAGCAATTACACTGCTAGCCATTTACAAAGAGATTTGAAATGGGTATGTTGAAGAGCTATGGGAACTCTCTTGTCCATTGCAGTAGTGTGCAGGATGGTAAGCTAAGGAGTTAGCTAAATGCCAGTCAATCGACAAATGGATGAAGACAATGTGGATACATAAACTTTGAAGAGGAGGAGTCCTGATGGGTAAAACACCATGGATGGCCCTGGAGACCTTTCTTAGGGGGAACAAGCTAAGTGCAGAAAGTAACTTACCACGTGATCTGTAAAAATATAAATAGAGTCAGAGGAGAGTAGTGGCATCTCAGAGAGCAGGAAATGTGTGAGTTTCAAGTCAAAATGTCAGTACTTCCAAACAGTAAGGTCAAGAGATATGCTGTATTATATGGTGATTATACTTAATGGTAACATGTTGGGGTAATGTTAAGCATTCTAAATGTTAATTGGTCCTGCTTGCTGTCTGTTACTTACATTGACTCTGATTGGTTATATAAAATGCTGAGGCCTGAGATTGGGCAAAGACAGAAAAGGTGGGACTTCCTGAGATTAGAACAGGAAGCCTGTGCTTTAGACAAAGAAAAAGCATTCCAGCCAACAGTAGGAAGAATAAAATATTCCAGCCAGCAGCAGGAAGAAGGACGCATACACCATGGGTTAGAAAAAAAACCTCATTCCACATGGCCAGGAACATCGGCATGTTGTGGAGAATGGCAGTCCAAGGGGACGTATGTATATATGGGGTCATATTTGGGTAATAGAATTATGAGCTAGCTTAGATGGGCTAGGATTGCACAATTCAGGCCAAGGCTGTTAAAATCCATGTGCTGTCTGTGTGTATTCTTTTATAATGGATGGTTAAGGATTAGCTACCGAACCAATGAACCAATTAAATATAATATAAATACTGGTAAATAATTTAATTATTTCTATAAATGGTGCCCAATTCAATTTAATTAATTTTTTACAGTAACGCATTGTCCAATTGAGCATTTCTTTAAGCCATTAAAATTTTATTTTATTTTATTTTATTTTATTTATATGAATGTCACACCTGCTTGTGTGTCTGTGCACCACATGTATTTCTGATGCCCTTGAAGCCAGCAAAGGTCATCAGATATCATGAAATTGGAGTTAAAAATGCTTATGAGCCACCAAGTAGGTTCAGGGAACTAAACCATAGTTCTCTGGAAGACAAGAAGATTCTCTCACATTCTGAGCTGTGTCTCTCCAGCCTCCAGATGAGTATTTCAAATACATTATCTATTAAGAGTTCTTAGCATAAAATTAAGTATGTGGAGTATGTGATGGAAAGATATGTTAAACAGATTTATTTTGCCATTCCATAATGTAAAGATATATTAAAATATCATGCTTGCACTAAAAAAAACTTTACAATTTTTACTTGTTAACCATTATTAAATAAGTAAACACAAACTTAAAAATCTGGAGAAAATTATATAGTTTTAAATAAGAGGTTAAAATGTGATAAACAATAATCAGGGAGAAATATATACTCATTTTTATAGTTCCATATCAAAGTACATCATTTATAAACAATGATAGCATAATAATATGAATTCCATTAAGTAAAAGTGAAAGCAAAAAGATATTTGTGCCAGGAAATTGAATTGCAGATCAGAGAAATTAAGTGTAAATATACTATTTACTATATCTCTTTATTGGTAAGCAAATGAGTATTAAATATTAAATATCAAGCCCACAGACGTTTTAATACAAAAGTTCTCTAACGAGCATACGTATGACATAAAATCCCCACAGTAAATAAACCAAAGAGCACACAATAGAGCCAAAGAGGTTAAATAATAAGAGCAATTACAACACGGTATATGATCACATGGTTCAAAAAAATCTAAAGGGAAAACCAAAAGATTTGTAGGTCTTGCAGTTATTGATTACACAAAAAATTATATATATATAGCCATTGAAAGTAATGAGACAGACGCATGCAAACACAGAGGTGATGACTAGCTGGCCTTTTCTGCTTTTCTTTTTTTTCTTTATTTTTTATTTTTATTTTTTAAATAATTTATTTTTTATTTCTTCAAGTTACATCTGGATCACAATCCCCTCCCTACTCCCCCCTCCAGTCCCACCCTTCCACCCTCCTCCCCCTCAACCCCCCATCCTCTTCCTTTTTTTTTTAAGTTTAAGATATATCTTTCCCCCCCCAAACAGCTCCCCTTTCAGTCCAACAAATGGCTATTTCTCTTATAACAACAAATACAATACAAAACAACAGAAATAAATAGGCCACAATTCTGAGAGTTATATGGCTTAGCGTACATTCCCAATGTCCAGTCTATATGTATTTGGCACCTGACTTTAACATTCTACTATCTAACCATCTCCATGAGTTTAAAGTTCTATATCTAACTCAGCTTTCATACTAGCTTGCCTCACAATTTTAAAAATATCTTCTTAGATCCATAACACCCTTACTGGTACTTGGAACTGAAACTCAGGCCTTAAGCTTGTTTGATGAGCCCTTGACCACCAAGCAGTAGTCAAACTCCTTATCCAGACACTCAGGCTAAATTCCCCAGGCTAACCCACCTCATAACCTAGGCTGACCTAGAACTTGTGAATATTACGCCTTTGCTCCCCATTAGCTGAATTAAGGGCGTACAACACCTAGTCCATCAAAAACAGTCATTTATTGAAAAGATTAGAGATAGGGACTCATGACTAAGTGTGTGCGCAGCGTTTTCGAATCCCATCTTCACATAAACGTTTTTAAACAGGCACCTGGAAATACAGACTATTTGTTTTAAAATATAGAGAGAAGAGCTGAGTATCGATTTCCTTTGCAGATAAAATTTGAGAGAGGTGAGAAAGATACTTCATGCTGTGCACCCTTTTATGATTTCTGAATGCTGTCCACATACACACTCTGACTACTCAGCTAATAATAACTGCCTATAATAGGTAAGAAAGAACATTGAAACGTTTGTAATTAGAGTTGTCGATTTTATTTCTCCTGATTATCAGACTTGAGAGGCAGAAAATCTCGCGAGGCCTGGAAACATGTCCCCCCAACTGTACAAAACCTGTTCTCTACATAAGCTCTATGGTCAGAATGGAAGATGAAAGGTGTTTGAATCTGTAAGAAAAACAAAAACAACCAAATACTTAAAAAAGAAAGAAAAGAAAAGAAAACTATAGTAGTAAGCAGCTGTGTTAGTCACTGTTTCTTTATAGTGACAAAATATTTTTAAAAAGCCGTTTGTGGGAGGAAAGGTTTAGTCAGGTTCACGATAGGGGGGTGACTGTCGATCGTGGCACAGGAATTTCACTTTGCTTCTGATTTTAGGGAGTAGAGAGAGAGAATCCTGGCACTTACTCATTTTCTTCCTTGTCCCTCCTTGGTCAGTTGAGGACTTGGGCCAAGGGGTTGGGTTGTCCATACTCACCGAGGGTCTTCCTCCTCAGTTAAACATCTCTCCAAGATCCCCACAGACTACTGCAGAGGTGTGTGTGCTAAACGATTTCCAATCTGTTCAGGTGATAATAAAAATCAGCCATCACTGTAATCAAACACACAGAAGACTTGAGTTGATATTTTGCCTATCACAAAACACTTCAAAACCGTAACACCCGACACCCAGTGGAAATGTGCATGCAACAACTTGAAGATGCGACTTTTGAAAAAAGTGAGGAGTATTCAGGAAAGTAAGTGGCTTGAAATATGGAAATGTACCTAACATAGAACTTCAAACAACAAAGGATGGGCTTCAAGAAGCAGGCTGGACTTATGAAGGACAATGACATAGAAAAATCTCCCATAATTTTTGTATAAACATGATATTTTAATAAATGAATATAGCATGGAATGTTTCAACAAAGCTATTTAACCTACCTTTCCTTCACACCTTTATCAATTATTTGGTGAAAACTCAGTAGCTATTATCTTAGAAATGTTCAAGATTAAAATGCTTCGGTATTAACTATGATGAAACTACAATTTAGATTTGGATAATATATTGTCTATTTATTCTGTGTGTATAATTGTGGGTGTATGTATTATAGAGCTAGGTTAGAAGTCAGAGGACAAATTGCAGGAGTTTGTTCTCCCTTCTACCATGTAAGCCTCAGGACAAAACTCAGGTACTTATGTTTGGTGGCAAGTACCCACTGATCCATCTCACAGGCTATAATTTTAAACACAATTTTGAAAGGAGAAAAATTTGCACATAGACACACCACTCATATTATAAAAATATCACAAGTGTATAAAGAAACAATTTAAGAAAAATAATATGTAAGTGTTAGTGCTTTTTGTACATTTAAAAATTATTGATAAGATAATTTCTAAATATCTATAGTGAGCATGTATGAACATTTAAATTAAACTACAAAATTGTAACAGAATAATTGCTCCAGGGACAGCCTAGCACCTGTTGGTTAGTTGTCAAGGCAGGAAGGACAACAAAGCAACGAAGTAAATCCCACAGCAACATCTTCTTAGATCCAGAACACCCTCTTAATTCCTAAACAACTCAAAGTTTAACTATGAGAATATAACTATCTAGTCTTCAACCACATCAAAGACCTAAGAAAGATAAATATATCTGATTATACAAGAAGTACAGAGTGACGCAAGTTAGGATGGAAGCTGAGTTGGATATAGAACTTTAAACTCACGGGGATGGATGCCCAGTAGAATGTTAAAGTCAATTGCCAAATACGTGTGGACTGGACATTAGGAATATGTGCTAAGCCTTACAATTTTCACAATTGTGGCCCAATTATTTTTGTTGTTTTGCATTGCATTTGTTGTTATAAGAGAAATAGCCATTTGTTGGGCTGAAAGCATGAGCTGTTGGGGGAAAAAGATATACCTTAAACTTAAAAAAAAAATAGAAAGGAAGCAGATGGGGTTTTTGAGGGGGAAGAGGGTGTGAGGGTGGTACCTGAAAGGGGAGTAGGAAGGGGATTGTGATTGAGATGTAATGTGAATGAATAAATAAATAAATAAATAAATAAATAAACAAATAAATAAATAAAATATAAAAAAATGAAAAATCCTACAGCAACAAACCGTATCTTTTCTATCATGAGCCTGACACCCTAAAAATAGTTTTCTAACATTTGTTTTCCATTTGAGCTGAGTGAAAAGCACTACATAGACTTGGGATGAGCTGGCACGTTGACTTCATACAAAGATTCCAAGCTGAACCCAATGTAGGACTGAACCTTGCCTCCACTTCTCAGAAGTGCCCAACCTGGCCTCCTCGGCATATCAGATTCTCTTTACGCAGACCCACAGTGATGACAGAATGAATTCCCTTTAACTTCTGCAGATTTCACTCTCTGTATCTAAAGTGGCGAGATTGGTGCCAGACACATAAGAATTTGCAAAAATAATGCTCACAGAAATGTGTGGAACATATTCCTCTTGGTGAATGTATATATACCATGCATATACATATTGTAATTAAAATAAACTGTCTGCATGTAAATATAGATACAGATTGAATACCATTAAAATGGAGATAGGATCTCACATTCACAAATACAAGTACATTCTAGAAATGGCATTTTTTTTTAGGGAGAGGATTAGATTTGCTCAGGAGTAAAATGTGTAAGAACAGGATATTTTCTATTTTACACATATCATTTTAAGATCAAAAGAAGGGATTTAAATTTTTTAATATATTAATAACATGCATTTTTTAGTACCAAACTGGGTTTATCCTTTTAGGGTGGGCAGAAATATATGCAAAAAAGAAGGAAAGAGTGCCAAGATTTAAGGAAAGACACTGGAATAAAATATGCACACATAGACTTGAAACAATCTGGTCATAGGATAACAAAATAACAGGTTTCTCTACACATTTTCCCCAGCCTCCGTGAACAGTCAGTGAATGATAGCATACCAACAAAAGGGACATATTGCAGAGGTGACTCATACAGCTGGGGATATAAAAGACTTGACCAGCCAAAGCCAACATTCAACGACAGCCTAAAGTGGAAAACCCACTCTCTTTCTAAGAAAAAGAGACACATTTGAATATGTGGCATGAGCTTCCATTTTTTTAGCAGTAAGCTAATATACCTCAAAATAACCAACGACTTTCCATTACTTTACAAACCCAGTTTTTCATAAATATCTGTCTCTGCTTGGATTTGCATATGGGCCACTGTTTTTTCATAAACTCAATCAGTATGATTTAGTCTGCATGGGTAAATGTGGAAAGATTCAGATGGCTTGGAAGAAATAGAAGGAAATTAGTTTGCATCTTTTCCCCCCTCAACCGGGTTGTCACAATCTGTGCATTTTATTTCCCTTATTATCATACTTCTCTCAAAATTCAGATGTCCCCCCCCCTCCCTTCCCCTCCGTTAACCATCTCTCAGTAAAAACAAACAGGACACATGAAGTGTACATAATCACCTGAGATCCCTTTATAAGGACTAGACAATAGCTAAGAGGCTGGAGTGCAGGAATGGCTATTATTGGTTTAAATTTGGCATGTGACCTTGAAGCAATGTATCTTGGGAAGTGCCCAAGAAAACCTCAATCAAAGCCCCAAGCACAGAAAAACAAATGTCCTTGCTGTGTTGTTTGAATGTCGCTGAATCTGGTGTCTGTCAAGATTGCTCTTCAAAGGAACCTCTACTTACTGTGGCTGCCAATATACTACAAAAATAGGCACCTTCACAGTTTGTTTGTAAGAATATGCCTAATCCTTCTTCTGAGAAAGTTTGTATTTGACACAATACTTATGTATTGTATTAAAACAAGATTATTCTTATTCACACATAAGCAATTACAAGGGATGTGAATTTCAAGTTCACACTGAAAAGCATTGATTTCATATAGCTCCAAGGGAGCCTTCAATTGAACTCTCTCCACTAACTGCTAAATAAAAGAATAAAGCCTAGAACTCCAACTCTGATTTTCTCCACCAATGACAGCATGGCCGCAACTACTCAAAATAGTTGAATTGAAAAGATTTTTTTCTCAGCCATTCTGACAGGTGTGAGATGGAATCTCAGAGTCCTCTTGAGCTGCATTTCTCTGATGATTAAGGATGCTGAGCATTTCTTCAAGTGTCTCTCAACCATTAGGGATTCCTCCTTTGCAAATTCTCTGTTTAGCTCTGTTCCCCAGTTTTTGATTGGATTATTTGATTTCTTGGCATTTAATTTCTTGAGTTCTTTGTAGATTTTGGATATTAGCCCTCTGTCAGAAGTGGGGTTGATGAAGATTTTTTCCCAATCTATAGGTTGCTGGTTTTTTTTTTTTTTTTCGAATGACAGTGTCTTTTGCCTTACAGAAACTTTCAGTTTCATGAGGTCCCATTTATTCAATGTTGGTCTTAGAGCCTGAGCTGTTGGTGTTCTGTTCAGGAAGTTGTCACCTGTGCCAATTCCATCTCACACCTGTCGGAATGGCTAAGATCAAAAACTCAAATGACAGCACATGCTGGCGAGGGTGTGGAGAAAGGAGAACACTCCTCCATTGGTGGTGGGAGTGCAAGATTGTACAACCACTATGTAAATCAGCCTGGAAATATCTTAGAAATCTTGGAATAGCTTTACCTCAAGACCCAGCCTTACTACTCCTGAGTATATATCCAAATGATTCCTCACCAAACCACACAGACGTTTCCTCATCTATGTTCACAGAAGCCTTATTTGTAATAGCTAGAAACTGGAAACAACCCAGATGTCCCTCAATCAACGAATGGATAAAACTCTCTGCTCCGTTGGCTCTTACGATCTGTACATCTCTTCCACAGTGATTCTGGAGCCTTAGGTGCTGGAGTGGTACTGTATATGTATCAGTTGGGGCTGGGCATCTCAGAATCTCTTGTTCTCTGCATTTTGATTGGTACTGGTTTTCTATAATAGTCTCCATCCATTTAAAGAGAAATTTATTTGAGCAGGGATGATAACTTTACTTATCTATGGTGTTAGAATACATATTTAGATTGCAGTTAGGATTTAGGTTAGTTAGGTAAAGTGGTGGATGTGGGTTCTCCCCCAAGATCCATATTTCACTAGCCCAGTGTATTTGGGCAGGTTTCTAGTATAATATATGGTTCCCATTTTGTTGCATGGGTCTTAATTCCAATTATAAAGCTATTGGTTGACATCAATACATGTTTTTCAATTTTGTGTCCTTGGGGCTATTGTGTCATCCTGGTCCTTGTTGTATATCAAAAGTGTTATAGTTGGGTAATGATTATGGATTGCTTCCCTCTATTAGAAGTTCAAATAATAACATCTACCTGGTGCCATGTAGGAAAATCCAAGACAGGAGGCTTTCAGGTGTGTGTGTGTGTGTGTGTGTGTGTGTGTGTGTGTGTGTGTGTGTAACAATAATTAAAGAAAAAGAGGACATGAATTTGAGAAAGAACAAAAGGGGCTGTGTATGATGGGATGGAGGAAAACAGGGAAGGAGATAAGTAGTGTAATTTTATTATAACTTCAAAAATATTAGAAATATCACAGTGGTGGAAACACTTTGCAATAAATTTCTATGTATTGAATGATAATTACGTTTAGAGTCTCAAACCAACCTCCAAATGTAAAATATCACTGAATTCTAGAAGAAGGTCTTATTCCAGTTAGGAAGTGGCTGCACATGACCATCATTTTCAATTCTTTGTAGCCAAAGTCACTTCCAGGTCAGTATTTTTTTTTTTCAGGGTTTCATTGTGCATTACTATTTCTTCCATCTCTCAGAAGATGGCATGTGCGGATGTCATCTGTATGAACACTGGAAGAGATAGGTTAAAAAATATTAGTATAAAAAGGCACTAAGGCTCCAGTGAGGGCATCTAGGATCTAGTTCCTCTAGAAGTTTCCCAGTCAGCATGACAAAAGCCAACGAACTGGGATGTTGTCCAGATTGCAGCATATATGAAAAGAAAAAAAGAAGTAGTAGAGGCCATACACAGTCTTCCTCGAAGACAGGTTTTATATAATGTGTGTATCATTTATGTTAAAAGTTTTTTCATCAGGAGAACTTCTAATTGAAAAGTAAGGAAAAAAATTTTAGAGCATGTCTCCCATAAAATGAACTAAATGGGTTATGTCTGATTGATTTGTTGCATGAATATTTGTTGAACCTCTGTCATGAACGTAATGAGGAACAAAACAATTATAGCACCTTTCCTAATGGGAGCTACTAATGACTAATTTTTGCTCTAAATTGATGACCTGTGAGATCTGAGGTGTTTTCAGACAATTTTTTCCAAGACCTTTGTTAAATTCTCAGACCTTATGTAAAACTGAAATAGAAATGGTTGCAAACCAAATGGATGATACTTGGAACAACAGCAATTCACCACTGAGTGCAGTATTTGTATAGTTGAGTCAGTGGCCATCCTTTCTGAAAGTAGAAAGCAAATAGCAGTGGCTGAAGGCAGTACACATCCCAAGAAGCACTTGAGCTTCTGGACTCACTCATTCCCCACCCACTGTCTATTTCTCTGAATATTTTATATCCTTTGTCTTACATTGTAGTCTCAGAAACAGTTCTAGGAATGAAGGAGAAACAACCACATCCAAAGCAGACATCAGAGAAGTATAGATATAATCTTTAAAGTTGCTTCTTTTTACCAAAGTAGAACAACATACCAGCACCTGTAAAAAAACCTTTTATTTTCTCATTGGAAAGAGAGAAAACCTAGGAAATTAAATATCTTCAAAAGAGATATTTGCCACCCCAGGTATATATGGTGGCATGGCTGTAATCCCAACACTTTCAAGGTGGGATTAACAGGATCAAGAATTCAAGGTCTTTCTTAACTACGTAGGTGGATATGATTCTCAGTTGTATGAGACCCTTTCTCAAACAACAACAAAAACCTCTTCACTACAATAACAAAAGATATCCTTATGAATCATTAAGTCATTCATGGCCAACATGACCACTTAGAGAGTAAAATGTTACTCTAGTAAAATTATAGCTTGTTTATTAACGTGGAAGAAGAGTATCACTTGGATAGGCATATGATGTTTTCTGATACAATTCTACATGCATCATCAAAATCATGGTTTTTGTAAGTGTCGATAGTTTCATTTAACTCATTTAGAATGTGGTTTCCAAAGTCTACAAGGTGTTGTCATGTAATTATATTCATCACTGATTCTATTTCTCTACTTTTAATAAACAGTATTCTGTGTTTTCTGCTCATCTAATCTCAGGATTATAAATGTGGCCTAGTATGCTCGATGATATAATAGGCCAGCTATGGTGGTATATACTGATAGTCCCAGATGACAGGAGGCTGTGGGAAGAGTATCATACATTCTGAGGAATCCTGGTCTACATAATAAGGCTTAACATGGAACAACAATAATAAAAGTAAACATTATAAAAATAAATCTCTTCTCTGATTACTGACTACAACCACTTTGTAACTCTTCTTCCAAGGCAAGTATTTCAACTGTGAGACATGCTCCTCCCCCTCTACCCATTTGTCTTCCATTCTAAATACCAATTTTATTTTTACTCAACGAACTACAACATACCTGCTGTTGACAAAGACAACAGAGGTCAATTATCTTCATATTTCAAATAAAACTGGATAATGTTATCTCCATATGCATATATTATGCTCCTTTGGCATTTAACTCTGCCTGCACACTTTTGGAAGGTCAGCCTTCCAGTTTAAGCTCTGTGAAAAAAACTCCTCAGTTAGATGTATTTCTTTTTCCTGCCTGGTCACACTTAGTAATAGTAACAACTTGTATCCTCCATTGTTACTTTGTCTATTGGCTGCTTTGGAACAGGGCTCTGATGTTCTAAAGCTATTTGTCTACATTAAAGAACAAATGGAAATCCAAATATATGCCTTATACAATGTCTGTATTGTGAATATGGCCTACCTTATTTTACTAAAACATTGAATTTCCCCATGATATTTGTAAGGTTTCTATGAGCCTTTTAATCACCTGGAAAATTTAAGAAATAAGAAAGATAAAATTAATAAACATATTCTTTGTAAAATTATTGAAAACATAATTAAAAGCCATTAAAGATGATACAGAGATAAAATTCAAAACCTGGCAGCCTCAGTGATTCATTTATGGCTCCTTGGTATTTCAGTCATTCTGAAAGATTAAAGACACCATTGCCTTGAAAGACTCTGCAACCTCTGGCCTCTGGAGAGCAGAAAACTCAAGCAAAGTTCACCTGAATGCTACAGGTCCTTGAAGTGTTGCTGTTGCAATTTTAATACATTAGACATAGACTCTGCCTACTGACCTGGAAAAAGTATAAAAACAAAACTAGAAAAACTTATTATATACCTAGTTCAATAGAAAACCAAAACGATAACCATCAGAAACAGATTGTCAAAGTCCATTGCATTCTCAAATGCACTGCTAAAGTATAAGCCATCAACATAGTAATCTGTGTACACTTTAGGAAGTTAAAACAGCATTCAGGATTATTGACAGCCTCAAATTCCTAAAGGGACTAAGCTTTTCTTCCCAACATAATTTATACTGTACTTCTACATAACTCTGCCAAGCTAGCACACACATGCACAAATATATACACACATGCACACACACACACACACACACACACACACACACACACACACACACACACACA
>CAJQZJ010031925.1:4443881-4475842 GCA_907164525.1 Lophiomys imhausi | reverse complement strand
ACACACACACACACACACACACACACACACACACACACACACACACATTGCTCATACACCAATAAAAAGTGTGAAAGAAAGAATCCATACCAAAAATAAACAAATAAAGGAGAGGTCTAACTGAGAAAAACATAAAGAAAGAGTCATTAACATCAAAAGAAAAAATAAAAAAAGGAAGGTGAAAAATTATCCCTCAAATTTAAAATAGAATGGATATGAGTTCATTGCAGCAGGAAAAATACTAAGATTGGAACAATACAGAGACAATTAGGCTTGTCTGCTTTTCAAACATCTTTTGTGAATATGTGAATATTTCCACATAATTTTTCAATAAGGTACATAAATAGATAAAAAGAAAATTTGAAAGGAAATCTGGAGAATAACCTCACCATGATATTGATGAAATAATGTTCAATAAGATGTCACCAAAAATAATTCAATGGTTAAAAGAAAATGTTTGATAGGAATAATTTAGGAATGCAAGGATTGTCTATAATTATATTGTACGTTAAAATAAATCATCATATCAGTGTATTAAAGAGGAAAAGTCGCAAAAACAACTCCAAGGCTGATGGAAGGCTTTAGAAAATCTTCAAAGCACATAATGGCTACACATTGCTTAGGAAATTAAAATTAGGTGGATATAATTAAAATTTATATTCATCAAAATGGTTAAAAAATTAAATGATTCAGTGTGAAAAGTGCTTGCCTGAAGACCCAAGGTCAAAGCCCTATTACCTGTGGAAATCTGGGTGGAAACTTGAACCTCTGTGAGCAAAGTGCCCATTCAGAAAGATGAAAAACAGACTGGAGCACCCAATCTGATGTTTGTGTACACGTTACCAAATGATAACAAACGAGGCTACTTCAAACAAGTTGGAAGGTGGGAAGCGACAGCAAAGGTTGCCCTCCCATCTTCAAAGGTCAATCATGGCACTGACATGCCTGCACTCCTGTAAATACATGCATAAGCACAGGAACATATACAGATAGACACACACCACATATGAACGCACGAAAATAAACTTTAAAAAAATTAAATGTACAAAGTGAAAGACAAGCAAGTGTGGTGGCACATGTCTAAAATCCTAAGAGTCCAGAGGTGGAACCAGAGGAGGGATCACGAGTTCAAAGCCAGAGTCAGCCTCAATGACATGAGCCACTCTTCCCCTAAAAAAGCAAAATGAGACAAAGAGGAAATGCCAACTTGTCACATTTGGCTAAAGATTTGGAGCCATTGACCCCTTTGTGATCCTGGTATAGGTGATATAAATCACCATAAGGACTTTGGAAAGTGGTATGATCCAACCAGAAAATGCTGAATATTTCCACAGTCAGTGGTCCCACACTTCTACTCTTAGTGTGGAATATGTTTAAAACATCTCTTTCAGCTGAGATAAATTTCTAATGAATTTTCCTCACTATCACCTTATTCTGGGATGTTGACCTCATTTTCTTAAATCATTTACATGAGCAACATGTAAATGTTTGTGATTGTAAGCTATCCCCCTGCCCTTATGATGCAGATGTAAACCTCTTCAAAAGCCTATTACCTGGCTTACAACTCAGGCCAGCATTCTGGAGGAGGTGAGAGCCTTCCCTTCAGTTCCTTTTTTTTTGTTTTTCTGTATCTTGTTTGTATCATGACACTTATCACAAGTTTGTTTTTTTTTTTTGAAGCTATCATGAAAGGTATTGTTTCCCTGATTTCTTTCTTTCTTTTTTTTTTTTATAAATACTTTATTTATTTTTTCTTCAAGTTACATCTCAGTAACAAACCCCTCCCTATTCCCCCTTCCTAACCCGCCCTTCCACCCTCTTCCCTCCAGAGGTTTCCCCTTTCAGTCCAACAGCTGGTTCCTTCTCTTATAACAGTAAGTATTATACAAAACAATAGATATAAATATGCCACATTTATGAGATTAAATTGGCCCAGTATACCTTCCCAATGTTCAGTTTATATCTATTTGGCCCCTGACTTTAACATTCTACTATCTACCCAACTCCATGAGTTTAAAGGTCCACATGTGACTCAACATTCATACTATCTTGCAACACTCTTTTAAGAGTATCTTCTTAGATCTATAACACCCTCTTGATTCCTAAACAGTTCAAAATTTAACTATAAGATTCTATCTGTCTATTCTTCAACCACCTCAGAGACCTGAGAGGGATAAATATATTTGCTTATATAGGAAGTGCAGAGCCTGCAGCTTCCAAAACTAAGAAAGAACATACCAGTAACTGCCTGGACAGTTCCCATTTTCTCTCCATACATTCCAGCATCAATCTTCAGCCTTTGGGTCCTGTTTCTCTGACAGACATTTGTTGTAGAGCAGGGATTATGAAGGACTTACCTGCCCTGATTTCTTTCTAAGTTTGTCATTTGTACAAATGAAGAGTATTGATTTTTAGGTGTTAATTTTACATCCTGCTACTTTTCTGAAAGTGCTTATCATCTGTAGAAAATTTCTGGTGGAGTTTTCAGGATCTTTTATGTAAAAAATCATATTGTCTGCAAATAAAGATGCATTGACCTCTTCCTTTCCTACTTGCAACCTCTGTGATCCCCTTCAGTTGTCTTATTACTCTAGTTAAGATTTCACGTTCTATAGTTTTCATCAAACCCATCTCTTCAGATTTCAGGGAACTGTGCAAAATAGGAAGCCAGAAGTTTGTCAGAGCCAGAATGGATGGATGACACCAGTGACTTCAAGACACATCAGGACCAATGGACATTTGAACTCTCAGGGACTGTGGCAGCATGCACAAACTCTGCCCAGGTTCAAGCCAAATATGGTCCCCAGCATTAAGACGGGGTGTGGACATGAGCTCCCATCCTTAAGCAAGAAGCTATCTCCAGTTGAATCTGATTGCAAAAGAAAAAGAAAATTTTCACCAGGTGTGGTGGTGCATACCTTTAATCCTAGTACTGGGGAGGCAGAGGCAAGTGGATCACAATGAGATCAAGGCCACCCTGGTCTACAAAGCATGTCCAGGACAGCCAGGACCACACAGAGAAGCCCTGTCTCAACACACCCCCCCCCCAAAAAAAAAAGAAAAGAAAAAGAATGGAAGATAGAAAAAGTTTTCTCTAATGAAGTTTCATTGAAGAAATGTTATATATATAATATATATTAATTATATATATATAAATTATATTATATTATATCATATCATATCATATCATATCATATCATATCGTATCGTATCATATCATATCATATCATATTATATTCTAGAGCAGGTCCCATGCCTGACATACATTGTCATCTCAAACTGAACTCAAAGGTATTTTTGTGCTTTTTGTTTCATGTAGTTTGTTTGAGAAATTTTTGTCTTACCGGTCTTTTGCTTTATGTTATGTTACTGTTTTGTGTTGTCATGGGATTTGCCTGTGTGCATGTGTGTGAGTATGTGTCTGTATGGTATATGTGTATCAATATGTGTGTGTGTGTTTCTTGTGCTTTTTCTTTGTTTTGGTTCATATTGTTTGTTTTTTAATAGTGGTTTGTTTGAGTTTTCTGTTTGACTGTTTTCAAGAGAAAAAAGAAGGCAAGAGTTGGTTGGGTAGGGAGGGTCTTAAAGTTAGAAGAGTGAGTCTCATAGTTAAATTTTGAGTTGTTTAGGAATCAAGAGGGTGTTCTGGATCTAAGAAGATGTTTTTAAAAATTATGATGCAAATTAGTATGAAAGCTGAGTTAGATATAGAACTTTAAACTCATGGAGATGGTTATATAGTAGAATGTTAAAGTCAGGTGCCAAATACATATGGACTGGACATTGGGAATGTATGCTAAGCCATATAACTCTCATAATTGTGGCCTATTTATTTCTGTTGTTTTGTATTGTATTTATTGTTATAAGAGAAAGAACCATTTGTTGGACTGAAAGGGGGAGCTGTTGGGGGGAAATAAGATATACCTTAAACTTAAAAAAAAGGGAAGCAGGTGGGAGGGTGGGACTGGAGGGGGGAGTAGGGAGGGGATTGTGATTGAGATGTAACTTGAAGAAATAAAAAATAAATTATAAGAAAAAGTTAGAAGAGTGGAAACTACCATGATCAGAACATATTGTATGAAAAATATTTTCAATAATAAAAAATAAAACAGTTGGGTCCGAAGGGAAATGGAGAGTAAGTGGATCTAGGCCAGAGGGGTGGTACAGGGGAATTGGGAGGCGTGGAGGAGGGCACACTGTGGTCTTGATGTATCTTATGAGATATGAATGTATTTTCAGTAAAAATGAGTTATGTGACATCTTTCTAAATTATATTTGATGCAAAGGGGAGGATGGGACTCCAAAGGTCTCTGTGGGAACTGGGGGCTTTCATTTGATGTCTCATTTTGAATAGCTAAGCTATCTTCTCTGTCAAATATAAATAATCAAAAATGGTGTCTAAGATCTGGCCACCCCAAATCCTAAAGACCTTCCTGTCCACCTGTAATGCAGCACAATGGCATTAGATAGAATTTGCTCTAAGGATCCCATCACTAACCCTTTAATGAGATCCTTTAGTTGTTTCCCTTTGGCAGTTGTAAGCTGTAACTCCATGGTCATAACAGAAATAAAACTATGCACATATCCAAAACGATGGACTAGAACAGTCATGGCAGCACTCTTTGAAATAGTCTCAAACATGAAATTAAGCCATTGTGTATCAGTAGCTGAATGCATGTGGGAACAATAGCACACTCACAAAGAATAGTCATTGACCTTGGAAGGGAACAGGCTGCAGTACTATCCAAGAATACCAACACACACATTTACACGTGTACACACACACACACACACACACACACACACACACACGCACATGCAAGTGTGCACACAAAACATCAAATAAAAAAGGAATTCAGTCACAAATTAATATATATATATTGTTTTATTCAATGTCTATAGATTGCAAAAACAGGTGGGGCTTATTTGTGGTTCTAGGAATGGGTTTAGTGAATATTCTTGGTAGGGGTGGTAAGACTGTTAACTCGAGAAGTAATAGACAGATTCCGCCTCCTGTTCAAGAAGCTGGTTACTAGAGTGAATTCAGACCGTGAAAACTCAGCACACTGGATGGCTGTGAACGATGCACTTGTCTTTATGGATATTACCTTGAACGCTTTAAAAAGTCACCCAGGGATCTTGTTAAACACACAGACTTCAGGGCTGCGTTTCCACAGCCTCTGATTTAGAATATCTAAGAAGGTACTGGGATTGGAGAGGGTACTTTGAGTAGCAGGTGGTCTTGGCACACCAGAAAATACTGCTTTTGAGTGCTGTAAGGTAATGAAACTGTACTTACAGAGCCTGTTAAAGAACTGAAAGAACTAAAATCCAAAAGGAGAAAACCTAAGCTTGACAAAAGACAACAAAAGAGTAAAAAAGACTTCTACTATGTCTGGGATCTGGGACATGTTCATGAAAACAAGTGGGTTTGGTTATTAAAGTGAAAGTTTCCTTCTATTTCAGCATGCCATCTTTGTAAAATGATCTAGACAGTTCCTGGAATAGGAGCAATGATAGTGGTGGCAAGGGAGCCAGCAGAAGACCCCGGGTACAATAAGTGGATGGAGGTACAGCTCAATGAGCTAGAACCTCAACTCTTTCCTGTCCTGCTGCCTCCAGGATAAACTCAGTCATTTCAGTATGGTACTCTATACCTACTCCCATTTCCTCTTAATTTGTAATATATAAGAACTTGCCCCACAATGCCAGTATTGGGTATAACTAAGCTCTTGTGAGCATTGCTACAGTAAGCTGCAAGCTGTTTTGGGTTTATTGTCCTGTTTATGCCAACCTGAGAGTAGAGCTTGTGGAAAACAAGGAACCCAGGCCAAGTGCACTCTCTGAATCACACAGGATGGCTGAGAAAATAGATGACTAAGCAGGATCCTGCTTTATAGACTCTCCAATAATATCAAATTATTGCAACATTTTCATAAATACTCTACCATAACTAATAAATAAAGTGTGCATATCTTCTGAATATAAAACACCAAGCGTCATAATTTATTGTTTCAGAGAAGAGTACAGCCTCAGAGATCACCAGTGAAGATCCATAAAGCTTTTCTTATCCCATCTCCTTTTCTGACTTCTTCCCTGCTATTGTCTCCCTTTCAGGACAGCCTGTATTTTCTCTATAATAGATGTTGAATCCCTGATTCACTAGTCTACAGCTTTTCTGATTTGTCTGTTGACCCATTTTAAAACTAATGGATTTGTGTTTGCCCCTTTTAAATCTTCCCATATCTTCTCTGAATCATGTGATCTCTCCCCTGTTTTGCTGTCACTTTGATTGTTAAAAAAGTAAATCAATACTGTGCCTTAAAAAAAGCCTTGGCACTCTTGTCAGTAAATATATTGCATTCAGTTACTTGTGCCCACTAAACATTGTGTGATATAATATCAGGGCACCCCCTACTGCAGTAGGGGGAAAAGGCACTGTAGTGAGCTGAGTCTAGGATTGATTTCTTTAAAGATATAATATATATTTTATGTATTGCATCTAACCTTGTTATTTGTTGGTTTCATGGAAAGCTGTTGTCTTATTTGTGTGCTATCAGAATGATTTCTGCAGGGGTGAAATGCTGCATTTGTTTCTGTAGTTTATATGCTGGCAAATGCCAATGGAAGCCATTTAATCAAATATAGTCCTTCATGTTCCCCGTGCATATTCTAAAGCTAAGCCTCAGAGTCAGAATGCCTAAGTGGTCACTAATGTATTTCAACCTCTCTCGGTTTGTATTTTCTTACCTCCCAAATGGAAACATTAGTGATAAAGCCATTTTTGTAATATTGGCAATCAAGGAGACCATGCATAGGGAAATGTAAACTGAGAAGCAATGTGAAAATGCCTGTTGGTCCTGCATGATCAAAAAAAAAGGCCAAGCAAAGTTTGTGTCATTAAAAAAAAAAAAAAAAAATCAGGTGATTTCCCGAGCTATTACTGTTTTCTGTTGTCCCTCATCAAAGTGGAACCTTAACAGCCTTCAGCATTCTCTGCACCTGTACACAGGAGAAGCTTCTTGGGAAAGTCTGCTGTTCTAAGCAGCACCATGCTCAGCCCATGTGCCCAGACCTCCAAGGGCACTGCACTTCATAGCCCTAAGGGTATAGCACAAAACTTAGTTGCCTACTGTTAGATTTCTAATTGACCTCTCTTTTGTTATGTTTAGCAAGTGTCTCATGCATTCGGTTTCTGTTTATGAGTAGGTGAAAGACTTGGATCCGAATTCCCACCAGTTACTTCCACAGTATCTACCAGTGCCTGGATCCCCATCTTCCCAAGTTCCAAGGCATGAAGAAGATCCGAGACTGCTCCTCTCCGGTCCTACTACATGAGGCCTGTGAGCTGCCAGACATGCATATTAGATATCATATTTGTTGGCATGAGGAAACATCTAACTCTGTGATACTCCTTCACCCTTTATCCATGAGCCAGAATGAGGACTTATATCTTTATGTGATATCATTAGGTATTTTGTGAGACATTGCTCCTGAAGTCAGCAATCACAGAGAGACTAAAACTTCAGAAGTCCCCATAATGTGCTTTCTCTAGCTAGGTTCCACCTCCTGAAGCTGTCACATCTGAAAGTGTTTCACATCTGAAAGGCATCTGAAGTGCCACCAGATGAGTATCAAGTGTTCGAACAGAGGAGCCTAGGAAAGTTTCACCTTCAAACTGTAAATATTAAAATCAGCTAATCCCTCCCACCCCTGGTGTGTGTATGTCTAAGATGTTTCTGTTCTCTATAATTGTTTATTTATTCTTTGGCCATTTCATACATGTATATACGATGCATTTTGCTCACATTCAACCCCCATACCTCCTTGTATCTGCCTCCCAGTCTCCATAGACCCCTCTTCACAACAAGTCTGCCTTCGACCTTCATATTTACTTTTTTAAGCCCACTAATTTTACCTCTTCATATCCCTGAGTAGCAAACTGGTCTCCAACTAGAAATATGTCTCCTCTTCCTCCCTTCCTAATGAATGTCCTCACACATCCAGTGCTGCAGCTCACTCATTCTCCAGCCCACTGCAATCTGGCCTCTTCCCCCAACAGCAACAACAGATCTCTTGTCTTGATTAAAGTATATTTTCCTGAAAGTTTTATTATTTTTGAGTGAAAATAATTTTAGGAGTCTGTACTTCCTTCAGCTGCCCTTTTCTGAACATAGAGTTCTATTTTAAAGATTACAGTTGGGTCCATCATGAAGTGGTATTTGGGCTCCTAGGAGCTCAACTACTGTCCTCAGTTTCTTTTTTTATTTTCTCAAGTTACCTCTTGATCAAAGTCCCCTCCCTTCTCTTCCCCAGGTCTCACCCTACCTCCCTCTTCCCCATCTCTGTCCTCTACTTCTGTTTGGATGAGGGGAGTCCCCACATATCCAACTCCTCTGTTCATCAATCACATGAGGGCTAGAATCTTCCGCTTGTACTGTCAGTTTTTGGCAAAAGATAATGTGCCCAGTATGGATGAGAAACCATGGTCTTTTTTTTTTTTTTTTACAAAGGCATTGCTTTGAAGAATTTAAGTTAGAGAACTCTAATAAAGCAAGAATATGGTTCTAAACCTTTACATTATGTAAAGTGAATTTCAAATAGGAAGGAATGAAGTACTGGAATATGATTTAGAAATGTGTTTAGTCAACAAGTAAGATTTTTTTAAAAACAAGGATGTTAAGAATTTGTTCTTACTTCCTCTCATCAGAATGTTTGTGATTCTACAAAAGAAATTCAAGTGCTTAGTGCCTAATAGTGCATAGTCTCTTGCAAAGGCCCCTGAGTGTGGATTCTCAGCACCCACAGTGGGTGAATTACAACTCCTGTAAGTCCTGCTCCAGGTCCTGCAACACCTTTGGCCTCAGTGGACACATACACTAACATGTGAAAACCTCAACACAAAACCAAATAAACATCTAATTTAAAAAGATAAAAAAGAAATACTTTAACAAAAAAACATACATGGAAATTCAATCACCAGTTTGATAGGGTAAAAATTAAACTCTTTGGAGAAGTTACTAATTCCTAATATGTACCCTGGTGAGTAACGTCATCTGTGTCTTCGCAAAAGAGCCTGAAGAACGTGTCTATCACCTGCCTGTGGGGAAAGAACAAGAAGGAACCAACTGTGGAGACAGTGCCAACTGGTCTGGCATATTGACCTTGGAATTCTCAGCCTCCCAGCTGTGACAAATAAATTCTTGTTGTTCCTAAATCACCAGTCTGTGGTATTTTGTTATAGCAGCTTGAATGATCTGTGTCACTGCTCACAACTTTCATCATTTTCAACAGGTATTTGTGGAAATGTGGCCAACTAGGAAATAGAAAGCAAGCATGGCTTTTTGTGTATTTGGGAGAGGGGAGCTACTCAAGAAAACGGAATAAAATAGTGGCTACTTCTAAACTACTCAGAAAGTGTTAGTCTCAGGGTGAAAAACAGTAAATAAAGTAGGGAATGAATTCTCTGCCTGCCTTCACTGCTCAATGTTAGTGAAGTAATGAAACAGCAGAAAGACTGACAAAGAGGGAAGGGAACTTTCTCTGGAGCCATCCATGTTCCTAAATCACTCCCACGTGACTTTAAAATTATCATGTTTCTGGCAAGGGAAACAAAGTTAACAGCTCTGCTCATCCTTACGAAGTCCACAAAAGACACATGAACACGTTCTGTTACTGAACATTTAAATTTTGCCTCAGATTATGTAATGCTTATATGAAATAGATCCTTCTGGTGTGCAGAATGACCTTAAAGGAAGAAATTTAGAATAATGTTCAAGAGATCGAAATTCTAATCCAGGACTTGGGCAGCCTTGGAGAGTACCTCACGCCCCCCATTTCTTTGTACTTCATTTTCCTCTCCTCTGAAACAGAAAATGGAAATGGAGTAAACTAAGTGATCTCTAAGCTCTCTTCAGCTCCAATTCTGGTGTGAAATAAAACTGACAAGCAAACAGGATCTTCACCAGTGTACTTGCTTGCAGTGGAGCACAATTACTTCCTTTTGATAGAAGGACATGCTCATTGCCTTCATTTTTTAAGGGCATTAGTTGTTTTATATTCCCACAGTGTACCTATAAAGTTATGTGATATCTTTTGAACAAACATAATCAGGAATCATTCCTGCAAATGGATCTCATCCAGTACTGGTTGGCAAAGTCCAGAACTTGCAAATAGACTCTACTAAGGACAAACTTTATCAGTTTGAAACTCTTAGAATTAAGGCTGGTAAGATGGTTAATCAGGTAGAAGTGTGTGCTGCAAAGTCTCACAACCTGAAGTTGCTTGCCAGGACCTCTACCCTTGAACCATGATATGCACACACACACAACATATACATACACACACAAGCAAACACACACGCACACGTATAGCCACATAAATACACACATGCACACACATGAACACATAAACACACACACATGCACACAACACATGGCTATGCATATACACACATGCATGCACACAAACGCACACACAAATGAATAAATAATGAGACAGTTTCATAAAAAATCAAAAAGAAAAACTTAGAATTAGCTTTTGATTGAAAAAATGACTATTTTCAAAATATTAAATAATGTATTGATTTGTTTTCCTATCAATGATATCTGCAGTAGAAATAACTTTAATATCTCAAGTTTTATTAATTTTTTGCAACAATGAGAAACTTCTCATAGCTAGTATTGACCATGAGGAGATAGAGATGGTGCAACAAAGACAAATTCTGCTTTCTTCACTGTATGGTTTAATTAGAACAAAATAATGCAGCTTTTCTTACATGACTAGCTAAATAGCAATTTTTTATTACAAAATCTCAAGAGTGATTCTAAATATGGCTCAGAATAGATCAGCATATTTAGAATAAATACATAACTCCTGTGCAGAATAGTAGAGTATACCACTCTTATTATTCAATTCTACTATGGCTTTTTAAAAATCAGTTTTGTAGCTCTATAAGAATTCATATTTATAGTAAATATAAAAATCAATGCTCTGAAGGGTGTAACTCTGTGAGTTAATATGTTATTGTTTTAATTCCAGATTTTCCATAACTCTCTAAACCACTTTCCTCTCTGATCTCCATATATATATATTTTTTTAAGAAAATGTGAATGTTCTCTTATTAGAGTAATTGGCTTTAATTTCATGTAATAAGTAACTAGTAGAGATTCATCCATGGAGCTGACCTAAGTATATTATTTCTAATGACATGAGGGAAAGACTTTTACTAGCCTGAACACAAAGCTATATCTGGAAAGACTGGCAGCTTTATCCTTTATTATGATAAATTAATTCAGACTTTACTGTTTTGATATTCTATAAATCTCTTAGCATGGGTCACAAGCTGGGAGAGCATGTGTTTCTCATTTTGTAAGCTGCTTAGAGGCAATATTTTCCCATTCAGTTTCCATTTCAGAATGTGATGGTCAGTTTTCATAATTTTTGAATAGCTGGACTAGATTTAGATAATCCAAAAGTCATGCCTTTCTGGAAGGTCTAGGAAAGTATTTCTAGGATCAAAGACTCATCGTCAATGTGGGAAGCAGCTGTTCCATGGCATGGAGTTCAAGACTAAACAAATGGCAAAAGGAAGAAGGTGCATTCATTTTATTTTGCCTCTTTACAGACGGCACACTGTAGCCCACTTGCCTACCACAGTTAGAGCTGGCTGGTTCCACCTCCATGCTTTCCCGTGCTATGGTGGACCATTTCCTCAAGTGGTGAGCAAAAGTAAACCCTCTATCCTTAAGATGTTTCTTGACGGGTATCTGATCAATGAAGCAAGATCCCAAGACACTAGTGAAAGGGAGGAGACATGAATTCCTGGAAGTTAGCATATAACACAGATTATATAGAATACTACCATTAACACATCTGTGTCCTTTATATGAAATATGGGAACTGTTATAATTCCCAAGAAATTTAGGAAATATATTTACAAACCTTGAAAGCAACCAAGTTGCTTACTTTAATTTTGTTTTAAAATTGCTTTTATTTAATTATTCACCACCAGCCCCCTCCATCTGTGGAGGACAGAGGACAACTTGTTGGAATTGGGTCTCTTCTTCCACTTAGTGGGTTCAGGGTTCAGAAATCAACTGAACTGATCAGTCTGTAGGAAGCTACATTATCTGCTCAGCCATCCTGCAGACCTGCCACATGTTTGATTCTTACTCATTTCACCTTTCATGTGATGTTTTCTGATCTTTCATTCTTTATTATTCCATTAGTGTAGAGTTTACTCTCTATAATCCTGTCATTCTGCACTAAATCCAAATTGTTTTAAGTAGGATTTTTGCTTATTATTGTTTTGTAACATGCTTTGTTAACACATTACGCTTGAAATCTGGTTATGAAGAAAAAAAAAGTTGGCAGATTTTCTATTTGCATTTTAGTTTCATATCATTGTCAATCTTGAGTCAACATTCCATTATAATGATCAATTACAAGCCTAGAACTATTTTGAGAAGAAAATTGAAAATAGATGTAAATATATTACATTTTCTACAGATTTCTCCTCTTCATAAAAGTAGCTAAATTGCGTCCTTAACATGGCACTTAAAGATTACATCTCAAAAGTTTATAGTGTGTGGTAGAGATTAGGAACATGCCCTCAATAGTTAAGACTTCTGGCTGTGTGCTAGCAGAGGTTCTGGGTTCAGTTCGCAGACCCACATGTCCTCTTACGACTGCTTATAACTCCAATTCCAGGTACTCTGATACCGTCCTCAGGGTTCCAATGACTTCTGCATGTATGCAGTGCACATAAACTCACCAAGTTCATGCAAATAGTAATAAATTAAAGAAGTAAATATTTTTTCTATATGTTCATCTATATAAAGAAGTTTTCCTGTGTTCTATACAATAGAGTCTACCAGAATAAATGACTTGATTATGTTTGTAATTGCTCCTTTTTCCTACAATGCAATGGAAGGAACTGCCTACCTTTTGTAGACGAAGTAGAACATTTACAAAAAGACATGCAACACTTATGAAGAAGACCCAGGATCTATATTTATTCTAACCCCATGTGCTCTGTCCTCTGCACGCTAGAAAGTGCGCCTTAGCACATGCTGAGTTGTGCCATTTTTAATCTAAATTTGTATGCAGCTTTAAGAGCTCCTTCTTGGTATTTTCATCTGAGATGTTCTGAATAGCTGAAACAGAGGATGTTGACATTGTGTCTCCCTTAGGGCTCCTTTTCAGTCAGCTGTACTTAACATGTGAGTTGCAAATCCACATGTTCATGTGAGGAGAAGGAACCTGCCTTTCCCCTGCTGGGACTTTGGTACATACCACAGCACCTGCTACAAACTCAACACTATGATCTGCTGGCTGAATCTTCACTGAAACCTATTCTTATCAAGTTTACTTTAAGAAACATATCTAATGAGCCACCCCATGTCCTCTAGCCTCGTGAATTCAGAATTTGAAACTCAAATTCTGAGTGAATTCAAAATGCAGTACCACTGAAAATTCTGTAACGTCTAATGATCTCAGGTTTTTGGGGGTCTTGGTTTTTGTTTGTTTGCTTGCTTTTTAAGCTCTGTAGTTCTTTTTCCAGCACAGAGGTTTGAACCAATTGCTTCATGAAGTTCAAACAACTGTGCCAACATTGAACTGCTGTCCTGCTCACCACCATCCATATTACTATTAGATCTTGACATGGTCTTACTTCTTAGTATGATACCCAGGCTTATCTAGAGACAAGTCCATGTATGTGTAACCCAGGCAAGACTTGAATTTGAGACCCTTCTGCCTTGGCCTCCCATAAACCTGCGACTCTACCCCCAGATGTGATGCCTTTGTTGCGCTCAGTGATCACTATGCCATCATGTAACATTTGGACTTCTTGACCCAGATGAAAGCCTTCCTGAGTCTTATTTACTGTCATTAGCTCTCTTTGGCCTGGATTTTCCAGTCTCTGCTCAGATTTCCCAACCCAGATGTATTCTCCAAATTCTGAGGACAAACTCGGCAGTGTAAGGAAGGGGGGATTTGTTTGGTTTGCAGTTGGAAAGTAAAGCCCTTCCTGTTTGTGGGAGGCATTATGTCAGGAACTCAGTGTCATCAGCTACATGGTATCTGGAGCCAGTGAGTTGAGCAGCGAGTGGGTGCTGGGACTCAGTTAACTTTCTCCTTTTTATAAAGTCCAGGACCTTAGCACACAGAGTCACCACCTACTCTTAAGATGAGTTTTTCTACTTCACATAACCTAATTTAGATTGTCCCTCATGAACATGCCCACAGGCTTGTCTCATAGGTGATGGTAGATTCCGTCAAGCTGACAATCAACAGTAAGCATTATGGAATGACAGCCAATTAGTATCACATAGAAACACATATTAAATCTACTCATTCCCTTTGGCATTGCTAAATCACAGGACTTCAACAGTGCTATCAAATTTGAATGCATTTGTATTTATATTGAACAAAGTCAATTAGATGTGAAATTCATCTGACCAAAACATTCTCTAATTTAAACAAAGTATTTAAATATAAATTATATTGTATTATTACAGCATACACTTTATCTGTGCATCTCAATTTTTTTTCATTTATTTATTTCTTCAAGTTACATCTAAATCATAATCCCCTCCCTCCTCCCCTTCCTGGATCCACCCTCCTACCCTCTTCCCCCTCACGATCCTATCTCCTTTTTTTTTTAATTTAATTTAAGGTATTTTCCCCCCAACAGCTCCCCTTTTTAGTCCAATAAACAGCTCTTTTCTTATAACAGTACAAAACAATAAGAATTATTAGGCCACATTTATGAAAATTATAAACTAAAACATACATTCCTAAAGTCCAGTCCATACACGTTTGGCAACTGATATTAATATTCTATTATCTATCTATCTATCTCAATGAGCTTGAGGTTCTATACCTAACTCAGTTTCTATCCTAAGTTGCATTACCAACTTGAAAACATCTTCAGACCCACAACATCTTTTAATTCCTAAACAACTTAAAATTTAACTGTGAGACTACAACTATCTAGTCTTCAATCACATCAGAGACCTGAGAAGGATAAATATATCTGAATAAACAGGAAGTGTAGAGCCATCAGCTTCCAAAACTAAGAAATGACAGACAACTGGATGGCTGGACAGTCCCCAATTTCTCTCTATACATTAGAGCATCTATGTTCAGCCTTTTGGCCCAGTATCTCTGATAGGGATCTCAATTTTTTTTTTAAAATAGGAATTTGTTAAAATGAGGCTTCAATTGAGTCTGAATTTTACAATTGACATGAAAAATATGTCCAACTAATTTTATAATACATTTTCCATTAAAAACAAATAGTTTACCTTGAAAGCAAACTAGGAATTAGGAAGAAGACAAGGAATAGAAAAATGTCCAGTAGACAATTACAAGAAGACATGAGGAACATCAGACACTACTTGCATATTTCACCTGGAATCCTTTGTGAACCAGTATCAAGAGCTGTGTGTTCTGTAGTCTCTATTGGCTGAGGATATATTTAAGACTGTCTGGACACCTTAAGTGGACTAGAGGAAACTGATTTATAGGAATGAACAAAGCCAAAGGAGCACAATCTGTGTGTATCTCCTCCTGGTATCAGACATGTGTGTGCTCATGCCACCATTAGCTAATGTGACCAACACTGTACTTACTAGACACACTTTAAAGGCAGGACAGTAGGACAGTGTCCTAGAATGTGTCATGAAGACTTAAAAATGATGAATTTGAACAAGTGTGTAGCGAAGCTTTTGCTTTAGCTTCAGAATGGGATTTTTAAAAGCAGAACCACAAGATTATATTTTATGAATATATAATATGTGTATAAATATGTAATTAATATATTATATGGCATATATTATATATGCAACTTATATTATATTATATGTTATGCATACATATTATATATAGTATATATATTTACCTTGGTCCTAGGTAATGTTCAGGCTCTGAGTAAAAGTCATTAGGATCTCAAACAAGCAAATGAAACAATGATCTCTTTTGAATGCTAAGAAGTTTCTTTAGTCAAATAAATGCAATGCAGTGTAAGGAAGAATTCAAGTGCCTATACCTAGAAGAGTTCCAGGCCCCAGTAAAAAGAGCTATGGAAAATATTACTAAATACTCCATGCAGATATCACTGTGTCTTTAGATCTCTTTCAGCATTCCTTAGTTCTTGAAGAACTGAAAGGCATAGATTGCTCATGTCTGAGCTTGAGCATGGATACAGCTAGAGTTACTTTATCAGTCATAACAGGGATGCACTCACTGATTGACAAATATTTGTAGCTACAAAAATTTTAACATAAAGTCCTAAGCCTTTTACTTACATGTGACCAATGTGAAAATAAACAAACTTGTTAATATAATACTATTAAGCTTCTGTGGGTGTGGTTTGTTATAAACATCAACACTTTTAAGACTCACTGAAAGTAGAAGTGGGTTCTTTTAACCCTTGATGTACAGACAGGGAAACAAGACATTGATATTATTAGGCCTTCTTAGGAAACACTTGGTCTAGAGCTGTAATAAAGCCTCCTGGACTTTGGACCAGTCCTCTACCCTGGCTGATTCTCACATACTCCACAAAGATTAAGTTAACTTCCTTGCTCTCCTATGAAATAGATCAACATATATATGTTAATTATTTTTTAATTATATTAATTATTAAAAATTATTTATAATTATATATGTATATATATATATGGGTCTTAAGGTTATTCAAAAAATCCTAGCTCCCTAAAAAGGCAGGAAAGTATTGTGGATACTTGGTACATTTCAAATTCTATTTTGAAAACTTTATAACTGTAGTTTCCGAGCACTATGAAAGGAATTAAATGCTTTTCCTTTTCTCTTCAACCTGCAAACTCAGTTGCTATACATTTTATTTTTGGAGAAAAATATCACTTTTATTCTTGCATTCTAAGAAAAAGAAATCCTTCTATTAACAGAAATGATCCCCATGCCATCAAATGCTTGTGAATTATAATAAGCCACACGGCCTCATGCTCAGAAAGTCTTCCCTCCCCAATCTGTAAACTTTCAGAGCAAGGCAGGAAATGTAATGCTTTCTCCTAGACTCTAATCTAGGTTACTTTAGCAAAAAACTTATAAGTTACAGGCACATATTGCTGTTGAGGGAAAAGTAATTTGTCGTAATCATTTTTAATTATAGTTATTTTTAATTATCTTTGTTGTATGTGTAAACATTAAAAATACAAACAGCGCTGCTATCGCACAGATGGTTGATGCCATTACCCAGGCTGTCAGCACCATTTGAACACCACGGCCTCCTTCTCCATAATTGTAAGCAAAGGCAGTGAAGTTGCTTGTTGGAGACTGTTTTCATGTTTTAAGTAAACTGCCTTCGCTCAGGATAGGAAAAGCAAGTCAGAAAATTCTTCCATTCCATCGACTTCACATGGGCTGTTGAGTCCTTCTTCTTCTGAGATGTTTTTCATGGTGAATGGTTTAGGCTCTCACAGTGGACAGCCTAGAGAAAGCATTGTTTAGTTTTACTCCAACTGAATCAAGTAGTCTTGATTCAGACTAGAATGGAAATTATTCAAAAGGCCCATTTTTATAAGCTTGAAAATTACATAAAAAAAACAGCAAGGTACATTGCACACATACAATATTCTAAATGTATTATTTCATTCAGGTCCACATACAACAACCAAAGCAATACAACTCAACATCCCATAGTTCTTACTCCTCATTAAAGTTACCCTATGATTGCAGAAAGCATCTACATTTTTTTTCTCCCACTGAACTTGCAAATTAGATTTGTGCCACCTACTGGTCAGTGCTGGAGTGGGTTACTGTACTTCAGTGTACCTATAAGTTCACTTTATGAGTGCAGATATACTATATTGCATTTATGGGCACAGAGAAAGAGCAGGAGAAGAGAAGGGAGGGAGAGAAGGAGAGAGAGAAGGAGGGTGGGAACAGAAAAACAAATAGGTCAGTATGTATGGCTCAGTGGGAATAGGCACTTGTTACAATGCTAGATGAATGAAGTTGAATCACAAGACCCACATTGTGGAAGGAATGACCTGACTCTTTCAAGGTCCCTGAACTCCATGTGAATTCCAAGGCATGTATGTGTATACACACGTGTGCACACACAGAGACCCATACACACAGAAATAGAGACATACACATGTGCATGCACATAAACATGCACACACAAACACAAGCACACATACACACACAAATAAATGAATGTAAAAAAATTATAGCACCATGGAATTTTAATTATCAGCTGTGAAAAAAAAGAATTTTCTCTCAAGTGTAATTGCAACTGAAAGACCACTGTTCAGGACAGTTCCATCAGCGAAGTTGGCAACAGAGGGTGTTGCTCTTCCTAACCTTCTGAATTCCCACCAAGTATTCTGACAGTCTGTGACAGTCTGGGGGCACACAGAGGACCTGATACAAACAACCACGATGTCAATGTCCTGATTTCATGTACTTTTTGTATTGACATACAGTCATCAGCATATCAGACTGGAATGTGGGACAGCAGAGACATGATTAGATCCTGAGTGTAGATGCATCATAAGGATTGTCAAATGATAATTGCCTCTAACAGATTTCTTGCCTTTTTCCTTTGTATGAGGACAAAGTAAGAAAGTGAACCAGCAAGTGCCCCATCATAGGACAAAATGCCATTATCTTGATTGTAGACTTTTATCACCCAGCACCTCACGAGATAGATTTCTGACTTTTATAAGCTACTGGGCCCATGGCATTTCATCATTGAAACCCAATTAGAATAATAAGTCATATGAAAAAGACACAAAAAAAAACCAAAGTAAGTATTTAAGTTTCTTCTCGTGACAGATCAATGATGGGACGCGATAGGCTAATATTTACTCAGAGTTGAGAAAGATAACTCTAAGTGTGACAAAAGTCACATTTTCTTTTTACAAAGATAACTGTTAATGATAAAGCATTGAAGATCACTAAAGATCGAGTTTTAATTTATTACTGAAGGTGGGAGATGGACAGTCACAAGGTGCATGTTTTGGGGGGATTTATCTCAGAAATAAGTTAACAAAAGCTGCTCTATAATTTCATACCAATTATATATTTAAGGAAGAACCTGCGCTTATTAAACCTTAGTACATTTCAGAGACAGTGGATATTACACAGCAGTGTCCTGCTGGAGGAAGGTCTAATACATTGGTTTTAGAGGCTGATTTCAGTGCTAGAGATCTGGTTACTTCCCTTTCTGAGACACTCTCTGATTGGTTAATAAAAGTGACTGATGGCCAATTAGTTGGGCAGAAAGAGTTTAGGAAGGTAGGACTTCTTGAGACTGAGAAAGGAGCCATGGGTATTACTCAGAGGAGCTCTCTTTCCACCAGGAAACACAGAAGCAGACAGATGTGTTTGAGAGCTCTGGAAGGTACAGAAAGCCACATGGCTGATTGGGATTAGGTGATCTGGGATTAATTTAGGTGAGTTAGTTGAGAATCTGCCCAGCTAAGGGCTAAGTGTTGAAACATTAAAATGTCCTGGTATATTTAATTATTGGAAAAAAAAACCCACTGTGAGTTTCAGGCTTCTGGCCACAGGCCTCCCGGCAGACCCCAACACCCACCCTGCCAGGTTGCCACTGCCTGCTGTTCTGTTGGCCTAATATAAAAGTTTATTGTAATTAGTAACTATCCAGCAGCTGCCCCACCAGACCTTCAGGCCTCCAAGGTGAGCATCTTGTCAGCCGCCTAGCTGCTCTACTGGCCTAATATTACAGTTTATACTTATTAATAAATACAATTGATAACTAAGTTTCAGTTTGACTGTCCTATCAACTTGGAAGTTGTAATAGGTATCAGGTCATATTTCACTTACAGCACAATACAACTTCTCCTGCTGCATTATATGACCTGAGGAGGAATTTCTAATTTGTGCTTTGCTATAAATGTTGATTTTAATTGAATGGGAAAGTAATTCAAATATGTGTCTTATATCTACTCTTGAAAAGATAGTAAATTGATGTACGTTTTGATTTTTTAAATTGCATTTATTTGAGTGTATGTTTATGTACATGTGACGCGTATGAGCACACACAGCAGCACATGTGTGGGACTCAGAGGACAACTTGGGGGAGGAAGTTTTCTCCTTCCACCTTGTGGATACTGGGAATCAAACTCAGTTCCACAGGCTTTGTAGCAAATGCTTTTAGCCTCCAATCTATGTTGCCAGCTCTCCAACATTTTTTTTTTAATAAAACATACATATATGGAACTGATGAGGCTCCAAAGTGTGATTTTTTTATAATAAAGGGATGCAATTAAAATTTTTTATCATTGACTCCCTAAGCATTACTCATTTCTTACTGTGTTGGAAAAGTTTGAATTGTCTTCTAGTTCTTTATCATAAAACTAAGTCTCCCCAGTGTTCTTTAGAATATTAGACCTACCTTTCCCTGCTTTGATATAGTCTCCAGGCTCACTCTCTTCCAGAAATCCATGACCTTCTAATTTTCACTGCATATATCAGACTTCTCACTAACAAAATATTTGACCAAACAAATTAAGGTATAAACAGATTTATTTTGGTTAATGGTTTCAGTGGCCTCTGTCCATGGTTGGCTGCCTCCATTCCTATGAATGTTTTTATTTTCTCAGATGAGAGGATAAGATGAGAGCCATACTCGAGCTTTATAAATACATGACTTGGACTGAAAGCATTTCTATCTAACTATCCCTGGACTAGTGTGGAAGCTTCTAGCTTCTGTACAATCTAATCTTCTGTAAGCCCAGACCTTGAAGGCTTCAGCTTCCAGCCTCAATCTGCTAACCTAGGCCTAGAATGTTCTCAGCCTCTTAGACTTACTGCTGAATAAGTTCCCCCTTTCCAGTTCTTTCTGAATTCTAGCTGGCTGGTTCAACTCAACTGTTTTGGCTAAAAAATCCTCTCTGAGCTAACTGATTTTTTCTAACGTCTCTTGCTCTTCACTGAATTGCTCTGCTTGGAAAAACTGCCTCTGAACTTCACAAACTGAACTGCACAGACTCAACTGGACTCAAATGAACTGCTCCAAAATGCACCAAACTGTACTACTGTACTCCCAAACTCTACTGTACTGTCTCCATGAACTTCTCTCTCTCTCTCTCTCTCTCTCTCTCTCTCTCTCTCCACATCTCTTAAGTAGCTTCTCTTTCCTGTCTGTTCTTGTAATAGTCTGGTATATCCTATATCCTATATCTGACTCATTCTGTCAGATCTTCACTTTGTCTGTCCCCCAGTTAGGTGTCATTGTTTGGGATTAAAGGTGTGTACTAAAGGAGTGTCTGTATTCCAGCCAGATGGATTAAAGGTGTGTACCAAGATCATGGTCTATATTCTAGCTGGATCACACAGACCTAGTTCTTTGGATGTAATCACTTGTCAGAGTAGCCATTAAAATTCTTCTACACATTCCTTCACCTTAAGGCTGAGTATTGTGACTACATGCTTCACAGGTGGAGGTCAGAGGAAAATCTGTAAGAATCACTTCTCTCTGTCCATTATGTAAAAGTCATCAGGTTTGATGGCAAACACCTTTTCTCCTGAGCCACCTGGATGGATCAGGTAGTTTTGTACACTAGTCTTTGCTTCTTTATTCTTCCTTCTCCAGGTCCTCCCAGAATTTTTGCCTAGACCCAACAAAACCTAAATCCAAACACCACTTTTTGGCTGCACCAAGTAGTCTTGGGGTGTTTTCATAACATCAGTTTGCTCCTCTATCTTATAGTTTTGATTCCTGCCTGGAATTGTCTCCCAAATGTTACACACATAATCAGTTATCAACTTGAAATTTTCATGTGATATCTGATGAGCACATAGATTGGATAAATATAAGTCTAAACTATGGACCTCATTCCAAACTTTTTTCCTCCCTGAAACTTACCAGTTCATCTGAGGGAATCTCTATCTTTTAAGGTCTTGGCTAAAAGCTGTTTCTCTAACACAAATCTCTTTGAAACTTAGGAGGTTGGAATTGAGGTATGTTCTTTGATAGTTACTTCACCAACCATAGTGTGAACTTATGATTTGTTTGTTTGTTTGTTTGTTTATTTACATACTTAGTTGCTTATTTATTTCCACTGCACATAGAATTACTCACAGGAATGCTCATCAGTTAGAAACTTGCAACCTCCCACTTGATTATGTCATAATTTTCTTAATCTTAAATGATGTGCACAGTGCCCTTGTGCACAGTGAAAGCTCAAATTAAATATGAGTTATCTTCTTCACTTTAGGTGGTTGAGATTGAACCACAGGTCTAAAGTCAAGTGTTGGCCATACAGTTATACCATCACTCTAGCTTTAGTCTGCCTCTTCTGGTTTCTTCCATCTAATTTCACCTCTTTTTCATCCATTCCAGGATGTACAGATAAGATCTTTTCTTGACTCAAATCTAAATCTTAACCCGAAGTCCATATATAGGCAGTCTAGGAGTCATAGACTACTGTGGCAATTGTGTCTTTCCAAAGTTATCGTCCCGTATAGAATTGTAGGCTTCCATTTTCATGGATGTACATTCAATATCATAAAATTACTTCTTCTTTTCCATATATTCTTACTATGGTTCTAGCATAAAGACAGAAAGAGGGATATTGAGTGATGGCTCAGTGGTTAAAATTACTCACTTGCTTCTTCTCCAGATGATGTGAGTTCAGTTCTCAGCGACTACATATGGCTGCTCATAACTGCCTGTAGGTCTGGGGGATCTGAGGCAATTGTCTGGGTTCTGTGAGCACCTGCACTTATATTTGCACACATATAATTGTTAATTATACAAAGAAGGGGAGGGTAAATAATAAACAGGGAAATGCTTGTAGAAGTAAAACAGAAGCCTTTCTGAAAATCCTCCCATCCTCCCATCATAAGAATCTTACCATATCTATCCCATCTGTCAGGTATTTGTCTGAAAAGCAAATACCTATGTCTGATTTATCGAATCCATGCATTCAGTGAGGTTTCCCTTTTAACTAAAACAGATTCACTGTAATAGGTCCATGACCAATTTTGACATATGGAGCCAAGAACCTTGGGTTTGTTTTTCCATCTTAAAACAAAACAAAGCCAAAAACAAAACACAACAACAACAAAACATTGTTGTTGTTTGATCGAGTTGCCCCTATGGTTGTAGAAATCTGAATGGTCATTTTGGTTTTACAGTTATAAGATCTGTGGTTACAAACAGGAGATTGTCTTTGTGCTCAGAAGAGACCTTTGGACTTTAAAACAATATTGTAACTGGACTGTGAAAGAGACAGAGGCTTCTGAAGTTGGACAAATTGCATTTTGCATGATATGGCCATGGGAATGAGATGTACCACATATCTCAGGAATCAGAACACACGGTCCCCACTTTAGTGGCACTGCTTGGGTAGGTTTAGAAAGTGTGCTCTCCTTAAGGGAGCATGTCAATAGGGACAGGCTTTGAAGATTCAAAATCCATGTTCTCTCTCCACTGTGATCTCCCTGCCTCTTGTGGGTGGGTCATAGTGTGAACTCCCTTCTACTACCCTACACACGTGCTGCTTGCTACTGCTGCTCTACATCATGGACTGTAAAATCCTTCGAGAAACATAAGCCACATAGATGTTTTCTTCCATGAATTAGCATAGCCATGTTGTTTTATCATGACAGTAGATAAAATTGAATAAAAGCTGAATGAATGCCAAACAGTAAGTAAAAATATGAGAGTATCATTTTCATAGAATGATAAAGCCAGTTCATGGAATTGCTTTTCACGAAACAATAATATGTAAGGACACTGTTCCATTATGATTACTAGCCTTTATTGCATCAGTTGTTTCTCTGGCGAGTGCTTAGATGCTTGGAGAGCCTCAAGCACATGTTTTAGCTCTTCTCCTACTCCTCTAATTTTCATGGTTCAGAAGTTGAAAAGCAAAAAATGATCTAAAAATATCGTCCTGAGGAGAGCTGAGTGCTCATTAATATGATTTATTACAGTGTAAAGAATCTTAGTTAGATGTGTCCCCCTGAATAATCTGTTGGCTTCTATAAGATATTTCCTGTTGGTGACATTTAGAAACATCACCACCATTTTGTGATAGTTCTCAACACATTTATATGAGTTCATCACTATGTATTGTTGTCATGACTTCCTTTTGACTCAGGTATATGTGACCTCTGTTGTTTAACCATATGGTAATGTAGTCAGCTAAATGTTTCTCTGCAATATGGGACAATAATGAGCCTCGCTGTAAGAGTAGTGCAAACCACAGGCCAACTCACTTCCTCACATAGTGTCTTATGTGGTAAACCAAGAGATCATTGGAGAGATCACCACACACGTTCCTGGCTCACAAGTATCACAGGCATATGTTCTTGACATCCTTTCCATGTGTCTAAGTTAGGGTCCCCATTGCTGTGAAGAGATATAATGACCAAGGCACTTCTTATAAATAAAAGCATTTAATTGGGGCTGTCTGACAGTTTCAGAGGCTTAGTCCATTATCATCATGGCTGGAAACATGATGGCATGCAGACAGACATGATGCAGGAAGAGCTGATAAGTCTACACCTTGATCTGAAGGCTGCTGAAGGGGACTGTCTTCCACAGGCAGCCAAGAGGAGACTTTCATTCCACCCTTGGTGGAGCCAGAGCTTAGGAGCCCTCAAAGCCCAACTCCTCAGTGACAGACTTCCTCCATTGAGGCCACACCTCCTAATAGTGCCACTCCCTAAGACCAAGCTTTAAAGCACATGAATCTATGGGAGCCATTCCTATTCAAACCACTATACCATTGTTGACCCTGATCTTACAGATCCTCTAGTGAAACTTAATATAAATCAAGAATGCATCAAAAGTCAAGATTTGGAAGACACTAATATTTGGACAGTCCACCAGGAAATGGAGAAATGTGATTAAAGAAGACACTCAGATAAAGACAGAAATAATGAAAGTGAGAAGGAAGGAAGAAAGGTTGGAGGGAGGGAAGGAAAAGAAAGGATGGAGGAAAGGTGGCAAAAGAGTTCTGGGAGGGAATATGTGGAGTAGAGACCATGAGATCACCTGCCTACATTAATGTCAATAAAGACACATTATGATGAAAACATGAGTTAAAAGGAGAAACATGAGTAATTTAAGCTCAATTCAGAAAGAAACTGAGGGGTGCATAATTCTGGAAATGGAAAGAGATTAGAGGAAGCTGTGTTTCCAGAAGATTAATATTATAAGCACTATGCAGAGTGGATTGGCATGAAACTGGATTGAGAGGACAGCTAGCCGAGTGTTGAAATGATCCATGTGTGAAGTTATGAGAGACAGGGCAAATGGGAACTGCTGAGATGGAAACAAGGAAAAAGAAGAGAGAGTCGCTAACCAGAACAGAGGCAGACTGGATACAGAGTGAATCAGCTGAGAACGGGGGAGGGAGAGTTTACTGACTGTCTAGCTGTAGCCATGTTTATAATACTGCTTGTGTGTCAGTCTGTTTCTACAGCAGAGGGTACACAAACAGTGAACCCAGCATCTAGAGTTCCCTCCAATTCCAAAATCATCTTCCAATTGCTGTAATTTGTGCTTTGGTTGTTTAATGAAAATGGTTATTTCTCATTTCTAACAGCACTGGTGGTTTCCAAGACAAATCAACCCCCTTCTCTCTCTGAAAAGGCATCTTACATTCTAGGTCTTCTTAACCAAATACTGTGTAAAGTATTTGTGCCATAGGCACCCTACACCTGAAAGACACAGGTATTATAATACTCTGAGCCAAATATATACACACAGATCATGAAAAAAACATTGCCAGCAATTAATAAATGGCCTCTCCAACAATATTATGCTTCCTAGATCTGGGAAAAATGACCAGCTGGTTACTCAATCCATGCCTCCCTCTCTATTGAAAGCTGAATTTGGATCATTTCCCTTAGGTGTGGCTGTGGTCAGATTCTTGCCAATGAACTGTTGGCAGTAGCGATGAGCACCATTTTCAGACTGTGCCACATAATTATGAACCTCTACATTTCTATACTGTGAATTTGATGGAAGTCATTCCATGGGTGCTACTTTCAAATGCCTTGGAAAGCACACATCAATTCTGATCAGTTGGAGTCCCAAAAGGACTACACAAACTACATCAACCATTGCATCTTGATGTGAAAGACTTATACATTTAAATTATTTTTAAACCACTGCACAAATTAGGCCATATTTGTTAAAGCAGAAAGTCATACTAATGCTAAGGTATAAAGTTTCTGTTAGAAAGTATTGTTTGAAAAAAGTAGAATCATGGCCAAGATTCAGTTTGTTGAGATGACTGTAAAATCAGGTCATGCATAGTATTACAGCTAAAATTGAAAAGAGGTTGCATAAAATACCTATCTAAAGTTTGCAAAACCTTCTGGTGAACACAACCATATAAAAGCTGCTCTCAAAGGTGAATTGACTATTTTAGGAGTTGGTGAAAGACATTCTCTTTGAGAATCACAATCATATTCTAAGTATAAAGCTAGTGTGAGAAGCAGAGACAAGGAGAGGCACAGTAGCAAGCTGCAGAGCTCACGAAATGAACATGCTCTTTGTGTTCTCTGCTTGCTTCCTGGGAAAGACATAAGCATTTTCTCTGCCTTGCCTCCTGGTACTTCACAGAACTGCCCTAGCCAGTCTTGAATAGAACCTTGAATACTTTGTACAAAAAAAAGGAACCTTCTCTTTATATAATATTATCTGGTGTCTTTAGTTACAGGAAAGTTAAAGCAGGACAATAGAGTGATGCAAATTTTAAAAGTCTACAATTTACCAACAGAGATTGGAATGAGAGTGTTATGATTACCAAGGAATGGGAAACAAGAAAAAAAAAGTTAGAGTTATATTGGAAAATAGGCTTAGATTAGAACATGAGAGGCAGAAGTCTCAATGAAGTCAAATAGAAAGAATTTTGAGGTTACCATAACGTAGGTGCAAACGTGAGCAATAAAAATCTCCAAATAAGAATGTTGGAATAGAAAATTAAGGACTCATAAGAGATACAAATAATGAGATAGCAATACTTAATCTAGAGCCTAAATAAAATAAATCAGAATTAATGAAATCCAACAGGAAATAAAGTGTATCATTTAGGATTTTGTGATGACATATTAGCCAGAAAATGCTCTATATAAAACTCACATTAATATCAGTTGCTGAAAAGATAACATTGCTTTTTGTTTGTTTGTTTGTTTGTTGTTTGCTTTTGTTTGTTTTTCCCTTTTTGAAACAGAGACCCAGTATATAGAATTTAGTTTTTCTCAGTTCCCTTTAGGTCATTTACATGGCTATGCCTCAGCCATTGGCTGCATTTGGATTTGAATCAAAAGTGATCCATAAACATTTCCATTATAATTAATTCCATGTTCTTCTGGAGAATGGCATCCACACAAGAGACCAAGTAGAAACACAGTTATAAGATTCATGACCTTTGCCTCAAACTAATGAGTTTTCATTTTTCCAACAAACACTCTGTTGGGCAAAAAGGCACACACAAAATTCATAATTCTAGAGTATAACTTAACTTACTGAAAGAATAAAACAAATAGAAATGGGCTTCAATGTATAATTTCACAAGAAGAAAGCTTCAAATTTCCAACTACGTTTTCACATTTCTAAACAATTAGCTACTGTGTCAGCTAAGGGTTTAATTGGACAAGATAAGTATAGAAAGGGGGAAGGGGGGGGGATCCAAGAAGGTGCGGTCCTTGAACTCGGGGGAAAACAGCCATAAAGCCACAGAGTTATAAGACACTGAGCAACAATCTAAGTGACTCGTGACTGGATCCCCCTGGGTTTCACCCAGCTACCCAGGGACCATTAAAAGTCCCTGGGCAGGACTCTCCTCCCCTCGCTCAGACTCTCACTGAAGCCGCTGAATCCGGGAACCGGGAAACCTCACCAGAAGAGACACAGGGTAAGAACCACTAGAATACCCAGCACACAATCTCGAATCCCATACAGGGTTACTCACCAATCTACTGGGCCCCCAGATCCCACACAGGCGATCCGGCTATTTAGCGAAAAGTTGCGGACCTGGGGGAGCGCCTGCAACGCCACACCGGTGGGACACTCAGCGGCTGAAGGTTCCACAACAGGTCAGCCCAGCGGCCAGCAGAGCCACAGCTGCATTTTGGAAAATGCAAGCATATTTGTGCTTCCCCAGAGGGGTGTTGGACATACATACAGGCCCCTCTATAGGATTTACAGTCATTGGGAAAAAACACTGCAGCTGGACTGAGCAGTGGGATACACTTCCAGCAGCAGGTTACGGAGCAGCTCGACTGCTGTGTACCAGAACTTGGAAGACAGTGGCCCATTTGCCAGTATCCAAAGCCAGCTCCATACACACATAGTCGGAGCTGTAAGAATAGCAGAAAGGGTGTCCGGGTTGGAAGGCAGTTTGTCCTCCACAGGGTCCAAGCCTTGGGCAAACTGTGGGATTATTATTACCCTTTTGCTAGTGCTGGCCCTTCCAGCAGGAAACCAGAGCTTAAGCATATAGAGTTTCACCCCTGGATCAGTAAGGTTTCGACCTGGGGGACATTGCTGAGTAACTCACTTTAAGGGCGTGGAGATGAGTCCTTTCAAGACTCCAGCAGGCAGTCTCAACCCCCAAATGTGGGACCTCCAGAGTCCACAGAATCTGTGCCTTGACACACAGGACCATGTCAGAAGAGCCGCTGCAGGCTGAACACTCAGTATGCAACACAGAGAGCTCTAACTTGTGAGCAGTGAAACAATCCTGGGCCATTCCTCATTGCCTGGGAATAGGCTGCACCAGGTCACAGTGCTTCTGGCTATTAGATACACATTGACCCTGAGAACCCCCCCTGTGAGCAGCCGGGAAAGACCACAAACACAGTCCAACATGTAAGCTGCAGGGGAGCTACAGCCCTACCCAACAGCCTGCGGCCTACCAACCTGCACTGTCATCTATCCAAAGATCAGTTGGAACCCAGGAACCTATAGGAACACATCACCATCACAAACCCTCACCTGAGTCCCAAATTGGGACAAAACAGGAAGGGGTGAGCTCCCGTAAACACACTGAGAACCTCCACACAAGGCCCCATCCAGCCTGTGGAAAGCGACAGATCATGAAGCAATATGACTGCTACACCAAATGCCCCCTGTGGCTCCAAGTCCACAAGGCAACAGGAACAAACAGCTAAGAACAACTAAATGGCAAAAGGACAGTGAAAAAGCAGAATCAACAAAAGCCAGAGAATTATGACCCCAACAAAATGCAGCAATGCTAGTACAGCAAGCCCTGACCACTTCACCACAGCTGAAACACATGAAAATGACAATTCTACATTCTGGAAAATGATAGAGTTCTTTCAAGAAGAATTTACATCTATGAAGGAATTCAAAGAGTCCACAATTTTAGAAACAAAAGCAATGGATAATACTATTAGAGAGCTCCAAGCCAAAGTGGCTCAAACTGAACAGGAAAGAGACAAGGCAATAAAAGATTTAAAAGAGATGAAAGATTTCCAGGCAAAGACAAGCAAATTGGAGCAGGAAATATACAAAATGAATAAAATCTTTCAAGTCATGAAACTGGAAATGGAAGCATTAAAGAAAACAGAGTCAGAGTTAAGAGTAGAAATGGAGAATAAAAGGAAGAAAACAGGAACTGCAGACATGAGTATCAAAAATAGGATACAAGAGATGGAAGATAGGATCTAAGGCATGGAAGAGTTGATGGAAAAAATCAGTACAACATCCAAAGAAAACGAGAAAGCTTAAAAAGTCCTCATCCTTAACATCCAAGAAATCAAGGACTCAATGAAAAGATGGAACCTGAGAATTATAGGCATAGAGGAAAGAGAAAACTCCCAACTCCAAGGTCCAGGAAACATCTTCAACAAAATCATAGAAGAAAACTTCCCAAACCTAAAGAAAGAAATGTCAATAAAATTCCAAGAGGCTTACAGAAGACCAAACAGATTAGATCAGAAAAGAAACTCCTGTCGCCACATAATAATTGAACCTCCAAATGTACAGAACAAAGAAAGAATATTAAAAGCCATAAGAGCCGGGCGGTGGTGGCGCACGCCTTTAATCCCAGCACTTGGGAGGCAGAGGTAGGCTGATCTCTGTGAGTTCGAGGCCAGCCTGGTCTATAAAGCGAGTCCAGGACAGCCAGAGCTGTTATACAGAGAAACCCTGTCTCGAAAAACCAAAAAAAAAAAAAAAAAAAAAGCCATAAGAGAAAAAGGTCAAGTAACATATAATGGTGGACCCATCAGAATTACACCTGACTTCTCCTCAGAAACTCTAAAAGCTAGGAGGGCCTGGACAGATGTCCTACAATACCTGAGAGAACATAGGTGCCCAGCCAGACTACCATACCCAGCAAAACTCTCTATCAACATAGATGTAGAAAATAAGATATTCCATGACAAAATCAAATTGAAACAATATCTACCCACAAATCTAGCCTTACAGAAGATCCTAGAAGGAAAATTCTAACCCAGAGAAGATAACTACACCCAAGAAAAGAGAGGAAACAGAAAACTCCATGGCAACTAAACTGAAAGAAATACAGGACCACCACCTATACCAAAATAATGGGAAATAACAACCTCTGGTCACTAATATCCATAAACATCAATGGACTAAACTCCACAATAAAAAGACACAGGTGTAATTACAGATTGGATCCATAAACAAGACCCATCATTTTGCTGCTTATAAGAAACACATCTTACAAACAAAGATAAACATTATCACAGAGTAAAGTGCTGGGAAAAGGTTTTCCAAGCAAATGGACCCAGGAAACAAGCTGGAGTAGCCATCCTAATATCAAACAAAATAGACTTCCAACTGAAGTTAATAAAAAAAGACAGAGAAGGGCATTGCATACTCGTTAAAGGAAATATTCATCAAGAGGACATCTTAATATTGAACATCTATGCCCCAAATACAAAAACATCTACATTTGTAAAAGAAACTCTCCTAAAACTTAAAGAGCACATCAATCCCCACACATTAGTAGTGGGAGGCTTCAACACCCCACTCACAACAATGGACAGATCATCAAGACAGAAACCAAACAGATAAATAATGAGTCTAACAGAGCTCTTGAACCAAATGGACCTAACAGGTATCTACAGAACATTTCACCCAAACACAAAAGAATACATCTTCTTCTCAGCACCTTATGGAACCTTTTCCAAAACCGACTATATAGTTGGACACAAAGATAGCCTCGACAGATACAAGAAAATTAAAACAACCCCTTGTATCTTATCAGACCACCATGGAATAAAGCTGCACTTCAATGGCAACAGAATCAACAGAAAGCCTACACACACACATGGAAATTGAACAACTCTTTACTGGATGACTATTGGGTCAGAGAAGAAACAAAAAAGGAAATCAAAGACTTCTTAAAAACCAACGAAAATTAAGGCACAACATACCCAAACCTGTGGGACACAATGAAAGCTGTGTTATGAGGAAAGTTCATAGCACTAAGTGCCTTCAAAAAGAAAATTGTGAGAGTGCATATTAGTGAATTAAAAGCCAAACTGAATGAATTGGATAAAAAGAAGCAAACACTCCCAAGAGGAGCAGAAGGCAGGAGATTATCAAACTTAGGGCTGAAATCAACAACTTAGAAACAAAAAGAATGATACAAAGAATCGATGAAACCAAGAGTTGGTTCTTCGAGAAAATCAACAAAATAGACAAACCCTTAGCCAAATTAACTAAAAGACAGAGGGAAAAAACCCAAATCAACAAAATCAGAAATGAAAAGGGAGAAATAACCACAGACATTGAGGAAATCCAGAGAATATTTAGATCCTACTTTAAAATCTATACTCCACCAAATATGAAAACTTAAGCAAAATGGACAATTTTCTTGATAGATTTCAAGAATCTATCAAGAAGCCAAATCAAGATCAGGTTAACAGATACAACAGCCCTATAACCCCTAGGGAAATAGAAACAGTCATTAAAAATC
>CAJQZJ010031925.1:4393267-4437866 GCA_907164525.1 Lophiomys imhausi | reverse complement strand
ACACACACACACACACACACACACACACACACACACACACACACACAAATAAAAACAAAAACAAAAAAAACTTGAAGCAGGAGAGCTGACCCTGCCTCAGGCTGATGGCGGAATTGGGTAGCCTCGTTGGAAGAGTGCTGGAGAGCTTGCCCTGGTGTTGAAGATAAGGGAAAGTCAATGACTGGTCAGCTCAGGTACCACCCAGGCCCAGATTAAAGGCTCTGAGATGGCCCACCCCAAAATCTGTATCATTTGCGAACAGTAGGGATGCATGAAAGGGCTAGTCCTGCTGATCTGAAGCTACAGAATCTCCATGACATAAGGCAACAAGAGGGTAACTAGGAGAAGTTCCATTGAGGCTCCAATAATGATGGTGTCACAGAAACCAGAGATCTCCAGTCAAACCAATGTCTCATTGCAATAATCACTTGCAAGTGAAGAAGTGAACAGCAGAAAAATATACTGTGGGACACACTGTGTTATACTGCAGCTTCCACAATGAGTTGGTTTCTATGCTTTGTTTTTGTTGTTGTTTGCCTCTCTCTCCCCCCCCCTCTCTGTGTGTGTGTGTGTGTGTGTGTGTGTGTGTGTGTGTGTGTGTTTAAATTTGGGTGGGGGAAGTTACAAAGGCAAAGGGTGGATATGAGCAGATGGGGAGATGAGCTAGTGCCTGAGATCAGTGCCAGGAGGGTTTTGACCTGAGGACAGAGGTGTGGTGTTGGCGAAAGAGAACACATTGACCACTTGTTGATGTTTAAGCAAGTGCCCTAAATAGCTCAAGATGTCTTTATTGAAACAATTAAGAGCCTGCTCACCTGAGTAGTGACATCATTGGTTATTTTATTTAAAGAAATCATAACATCAGCACTACATAAACCCTATCATTACAAAAACCCCCAAGAGTTTCTCTTCCTTCTTCCTCCTTTCTGTTGTGCCAATCACCTCCCAAACATATTTTGCACTACAAAGGACAATTTCAGTAAGCCCCCAAAAATGTCTAGACAGGCATGTTCTGTGGACATGAGCACATACCTGGCTACAAATGCAGTTACACAGTTATGCAAGATGAGAGACAGATTTAACATTTGTGAGTATAAGACCAGTCATCAAATAGCACTCCTCTGTCATAATACTTTTGTAATTGCAGAGACATGTTCATTGTACCCAGCAACCTTTCCTGATATGTACACATCAATTCCTGATAACATCTTTCTAAGAAACATTTTTTAGCCCCTATTGATCAGACACAGTTTCCCCATTTTTTTTTTAAAGTCTCTGTTGATCAGACACAGCTTCCTCAGAATAGATATGCAAACAAGGCCCATTGCTCTCCACAACTGCCACAGGCTTACTTAGTGTGACTGTAGCTATTTCTCTAGGGACATGATTGTATGATCATAGAAAATACCCAAGATTAATGGTCTCATCTGGAGGATTGATAGGGGTACAGGGAGAAGAGGGTTTTATCCCACATAAGAGTTTTGAGAAAAACACAGAAATATTCACAGGGCTCTCAGCCTGCATAATCCCAGCCTTTCCATGACCAACAAAGTAATTAAATATTTCTATGAGTGTAAACAGCATAGCAAACGTAAGAAGTGTTTGTAGCACGTGGTATTAACCATACAGGTCTCCAAAGTTCATCACAAGTCCTTGCAAAGTGCGAAGGGGTTTCCCAGGCCCTTGCTATAATAGAGTCCCATCAGGTAAACACTCATACACCATTCCCTACAATTGCTGCTTGGAGACTACTTAGTGGAACTTGTGTTCATGGTGTGAAACTCTCAAAGAATAAATAAAATGTTTAAAAACTCTTGGTAAACTGACTTGAACTCATCAATGGTCTTTGTATGTATTTCAGTACTTCAAACTAAAAATGTGTTCCTCCGATTTGTAGCTGCTGCTCTTAATTTAAATGTATATGACATTTTAGTAATATTAACATTTTATGTGTCCTAATTCATTCTGAGATTCAAATATGACGTTCATATTCTTGAACATATACCAATCTTTCTGATTTTGAAATATGCTTGGAGCAATGACGAAGTCACATTGGTGTCTGTTAGAGTCAGACAGACTTGGGTTTGATGACTGTGTTCTGCCGTTCAACAAGGAACCAAAGGCCTACGGCTTGCAAGATTCCTCCACTAAGGAACAGTGCTTGTTGAAGAAACATTCCTCAAAATTTAACTGAGGAATGTTTTTAGGAATCAAGAGGGTGTTATAGATCTAAGAAGATACTCTTAAAAGTGTGTTGCAAGATAGTATGAATGTTGAGTCACATATAGACCTTTAAACTCATGGAGTTGGTTAGATAGTAGAATGTTAAAGTCAGGGGCCAAATATGTATAAAATGGACATTGGGAAGGTATACTGGGCTAATTTACTCTCATAAATGTGGCATATTTATATCTATTGTTTTGTATAATACTTACTGTTATAAGAGAAGGAACCATCTGTTGGACTGAAAGGGGAAACTTCTGGGGGGAAGAGGGTGGAAGGGCGGGATAAGAAGGGGGAATTGGGAGGGGTTTGTTACTGAGATGTAACTTGAAGAAAAAAAAATAAAGTATTTAAAAAGAAAAAAAAAAAGCTTAAGGAGCATGTGCCTATCAAACGCCTCATGATGGTAAGCTAGTCAGCAGCACTCTGACTGGAAACGTGTGGGCACAGGGTCACATGTGAGGACACTGGGCCAGGGAATTAACCAGTTCTCAAGTTGTGAGCACGTTTCTGAACCTGCCTTATTTTCACAGTCAAAGTGTGAAGATCAACAATAAAGTCTCCAACACCTAGTACCCTAAAAAAAAAAAAAAAAGAAACATTCCTAACTGTATCAGTAAGATTAAGTCCCTTATGTGAAGGGAAACTGGGTGTTGATATAACAGATTTCTTCTTTCTCATACCTCTAGGGACATGAAATGAGTCTCACATACCTTTGTTACCTAATCTTTAACATGTGTGGAAAGTGTACTCCCAAAATAACAGCTGGTTGATAACTCAATACTGACTGTGATTTCTGGAATAAAAATAGTGTGTCTAATTATAGGATTGTGTGATATTAGGAACACTTGTTCATGGATGATTCTCGCTTATTTTGAAATCAGCTTAAGCAGTAAAATATTAAAACTTAAGATCTACAACTAACCATTGTTTGTTGACTGTAAACTGTGTATTTTTGAAGTTTTAATAGCCTTAAAATTAATACAAATCTTATTATGGCTAGTAGATACAATTTCTTGACATTAGTTTATATTTGAACACCTCTAAACTTAAATATTAGTATACATATACATATAAATGTAAATAATATAAATATAAGTATACGTATATGTTTAAGTATAAACATAAATATGTATATACATATACATATAAATATAAATCCTTGTGTGGCATATATAGGTGCACATTCATGAATGTGACAAGATCAGAAGGCAACCTTTGTTGCAAATTCTTACATTCAACCCTGTTTGAAATAAGGTTTCTTATTCAGTGAGCTTTGGGGATGTTCCTGTCTCTATTTTCTCCCTGTAGAAATATTGGGATTACGGACATGTGATACAGCATACAGCTTCTACATGCCCTCTAAAAATTTTAACATGGGTTATAAAGATTGTGTAATAAGTCTCTTGCCCACTGACCCATCTCTTCAGCTTTAGACTGTAAATTATTATGCAAGACATTCTACTTCACAGAGTTAACATAAAGATTAACTACAATAATTTATTTAAGTATTTGATATAATTTATTTAGTATGACATAATACTTGCTTTTGTGAGCAAGCATTTATACATATGGTATGGAGAATTGAATGCAGGATCTTACACATGATAAGCAAGCACTCTATTTCTATACTATACTTCAGTCCCTAATTATACTATAAATGGTGTCATAAGGTGAAATAATCAGCATATTTCACCAAGTACAAGGGACAAGGGGATTTTTATAAAGAAAAGTCCATCCAGGCATGCTGGCACATGACTGTAGTCCCAATACTCAGGAGTCATCAGAGGCTGGAGAATTATTTAAGTTTGCAGTTGTAGTTGTAATGGATGCAGGTGAACTGGAGCTAGACAGAAAGACCCTGTTTCCAAACAGAAAATTCCAATCCATATGCCAAATTAGGATGGTTAAATTATGACCTTCTATTTCTCATGTTTAGACAAATAAGCTTGTAAGTGTTAATTTCTTCTACAATAAAGTAAAAGCAACAATTTTAATTGAGTATACTTATAAAGGCACATGCCAATTTCCTAAATGCTTGCTAACTTCTGCTATGTTATGTATGATATTTCATACACAAAAAAACATCAGCAAGTTTCTAGTAAGATGCAGTCAGACATCTTTTTCACTACTTCAGCAATAATGATTTTTTGCACAAAGGAAAAATAGATTTATAATTTATAATTAAGACTTAGATTTTTAATTAATGAATTCAACATTTTTCATAAATCTGGAAAAAACTTTCAATGACAGAAGTATTGGATCATTTCTGATCTGCCTTTTTCTCTTGTTCTGAAGATTTATTCTTAAACCATTTATTTGTTATCATTTGTAATTATGTCTACACACATGTGGGCATGAGCTCATGAGTAAAGGTGGCTGTGTATGCCTGAAGAGGGAGTTGAAACACCCAGAGCTGGGGTAATAGGTGGTTTTGGACAACAAGATGATGCTGAGAATCAAACTGAGGTCCTGAGGAAGAGCAGTATGTTCTCTTAACTGATGAACCTTCTTCTCTCCAGCCCCAAGACTTGTTTTTAATTATGTGTATTTGTGTGAGTGTTCAGGATCAATGCATATGATTATAGGTACCAATAGAAGTGGAGGTGCCAGAAGATGGCCCCAAATCCACAACCACTGTGGATGCCAGCAGTTTACAGTGTCGTCTGGAAGAACAGTTTGTTCTCTTAACCACTGAGCTATCTCATCAGCCCCTGACCTGCTTTTTAGTTCTACAACTTTTAAATTCTGCAACTTTCAGGAAAGGAAACAATACACTATATAATCTTAATCTTTCCTTTGCTTTCCACCTTAGTGTCCAAATAACTTCTACTTTGCATCTGGTCCTGTTATCAACATCATGTAGTCTTTGTTCAGTTAAGGTCCCAACCAAACTCTCTGTAGAGCTATAATTTGATGTAAGAATTTCTACAATGACTGCAACAGACTTGAGTTTGTACTTTACCAAATGGACCTGTAAAGCTTGTCTGGCTACCTGGCTAGTATTGTGTAATTTTACAATGGTTGATTAAAAGTGCCATTTTATATGTAAAATATGATGCTCCATTACCAACAATATCAACAAACTTCATTAAGCTGCAGACACAGCCCATGATACAGTTTTCAAGAATTTAAGAAGCATACATTGTAAATATTTCTTTTTTCTTTATTATCCTTTGAATCTTTTATTTTTATTTGCTTTTTACTTACATAAATATTTCTTCTTTCATAATACTTTTTTGTTGTTTGGTTTTTGAGACAGGGTTTCTCTGTGTATCCATGACTCTCCTGGACTCACTTTGTAGACCAGGCTAGCCTTGAACTCACAGAGATCCATCTGCCTTTGCCTCTCAAGTGCTGGCATTTGCACCACCATGCCCAGCAACTACAGACAGCTGTGAACTGCCACATAGATGCTAGGATTTGAATCAGGGTCCTTTAGAAGAACAACCAGTTCTCTTAACTTCTGAGCCATCTCTCCAGCCCCTTGCAATATTTTTTAACTTTGGTAAATATTATAGACTTCAGTAATAGAAGTACATTTAGAGGCATTGAGAGTTGGAGTTAGGGATGTGGCTCAGTCATTCTAGTGCTTGCTCATCCTTCATGCAGTCCTGGGTTCCACTTCTTGTGCTGAAGGGTCCAGGTGTGGCCCAAGCCTACAAATCCAGCTATCTGAGTCGGAGGCAGAAAATACAGAAATTTAAGGTCATCATGGCCACATAGAAAATTCAAGGTTAGCCCAGGCTACATGATACCTTGTGTTAAAAAATGCAATTATTTAACTCTTAACATTATTTTAAGTTATTATCATCCTATCCTTATTATTTGCTTTTAAATGTCAGAATCCCTTCTTTCTAATGTCACCTAGAAAGTAAGCAAATTGAAGACTTCTTTTTAGTTCAATGTCATTTATATATATATATATATATATATATATATATATATATATATATATTCCATTACTCTGTTCCAGTGGGAAGATGCACTTGCTTTCTTCATTGCTACTCTCATTTTTTTTCACTCTGACTTGGTTCCATCTATGTAATTTGAGTTGTATTTCATAACACTGAAACTTTGGTTTCTCTTTTCTCCTTTCCTTCTAGCTTTCTTTCATCCTTGGTTCATTTATGTGCATTCCTATGTTTGGTATGTGATAAACAAATTCCAAGGTGATCATGAATCCTATTGCTTCCACTAAGTGACCAGAGTAGCATAAAATGCCTTTGTACACAGTTAAAACTTAAACTCAAAGGACTGAATGTTTGTGAAATTAACTAGGAACCAAGAAGCTGTCAGTCAAATAAATATCCAAAAAAAAGCATTGCATAGATAAAGAAGGAAATGTCGAGCTTCTCATCTGTCAATAACATATGAACATAGCACTTTGAAAATATTACTATAACCCTTTTATGTATCTCTCCCACAGCCACCATTGAAAGAAAAGCTTTACCTCAGAAAGTCAGTAATAGATTCTTAATTGTCATGTTACTATTTCTTGCAAACTTGGGATCAAAACCAAGAATGTCTTCAAAAAATCCATGTTTTGCCTCACTGCCCTTCCTTATCCTGGTGATTCTTCATCGTTTAGCAGAGGAAATACAACAAAAGTCAGTTATTTGGCTTAATTATAACACTTCAAGAGTGTTTAATGAAAGAGATGAGAGTAAAATCAAGTCACTCAATTCAAGTTGATCATCATTATTTTTTTAATCTTGATACATTGGCTTGCTACCTAATTGGCTAGTGGTTGGAACTGATTGGCAGGTGCGACAAAACTCATTAAATCAACTCTTCTTTAAAAAGAAATGATTGCTATCTAAATATGGTATCAGGCTTAAGGATTCTCATATGTGTTGTAATTGACTCAATCTCCAGGGACGTAAGCCAACTTTGCATTAAAAAAAAAGAGTCCACTAAAACCATGCACATGTACCATGATGGGAATTTTCAATCATTAGGCAGGAAAGTCCTTCATGTAATGGTCTATTCTAAATATGCAACACATACTGTAATAATATGTGGATAGGAAAGCTACTGAGATTTTCTAATGATGTTTTACTTTTATATAGCAAACTGGAGGCAATGAAAGAATGTTTTTATAAAAAAAAATGACATGCACCCCTCTGGAATAGTGATTCCTGGGAGGTAATTCGTCATGTACTTGTGCTTCTGAATTGTGTGATGGGTGCTCTTTGTCAATGTAATTGTATAATGAACAGTCGTGAAGGAACATGGCAGAAACTGTGTGGCAAGAGAGGTTTGTTTACAGTCTTGGGACATAGGATTACTACCTCCCTCTATAGCTGAGAATATTCATGATACCATATCAAAGGTTTAGGTTGTATGAAAGAATCCCTCTCTTCAAGTATTCCCTTGAATGGAGGTGTTGTCCATAGCCCCTCTGCATGTTGTCCTGTGGGTATCAAGACTCAAAGAATCAGAGTGAAAATCAGAAGTCTGACTAGTTTAAGTACTATGAGCAGCAAGCTATTCTCTCTGACTCAAGAGAATTGTAGCTTTACCAACATTCAAACTGTGGCGAGCTAACATGTCTGCTCACAGACAAACAGTAGGCTGCCCATAGCCATCTACAGTAAAGAGAAAACTGATTCCTAAAAATATCTCTAGAAACTAACAGAAACACTTGGGAACTGTCCAGGCAGCCACTGGTATGTCATTTATTAGTTTTGGAAGCTGCAGGCCCTGCACTTCCTATATAATCAGATATATTTATCCCTCTCAGGTCTCTGAGGTGGTTGAAGAATAGATACCTAGAGTGTCATAGTTAAATTTTGAGTTGTTTAGGAATCAAGAGGGTGTTCTGGATCTAAGAAGATATTTTTAAAATTATGAGGCAAGTTAGTATGAAAGCTGAGTTAGATATAGAACTTTAAACTCATGGAGATGGTTAGATAGTTGAATGTTAAAGTCAGGTGTCAAATACATATGGACTGGACATTGGGAATGTATGCTAAGCCATATAACTCTTATAATCATGGCCTATTTACTTCTGTTGTTTTGTATTGTATTTATAGTTATAAGAAAAAGAACCATTATTTGGACTGAAAGGGAGAGCAGTTGGGGGGAAAAATAAATACCTTAAACTAAAAAAAAAAAAAAAAAAAGAAGGGAAGAGGATGGTGGGGCTGAGGGGGAGGAGGGTGGAAGGGTGGGACTGGAGGGGGGAGTAGGGAGGGGATTGTGATTGAGATGTAACTTGAAGAAATAAAAAATAAATTATTAAAAAAAAAAAGAAAGTAGTTTGGAGACAGGATAAGGTTTTTAGTGAAATTGTGTAACTTTGGATATCTGTGACCGTGGGCTAGCTATCTTATTTTACATAGTCTTAAGGGTAACTTGGAAGTATTTTATTATTTAACGTTCTATTATTTATATCTCAAACTCTTTTTTATTATTATTTTGAGCCAGATTTCAAAGGTAAATCTACATTTTTAATGCCTTGCACTTTTCATTTCCTTTATTTTTCTTTATTCATGAGAATTTTGTACATATATAAGATGAAGTATATTCATAACCCCCTCATAATTTCATGGGAGTTTTTGATAACCCAGTTAACTCTGCCAATGTGTGCATGGGTATGAATGCATGGAAACCTACAGGTATCCCTTGAAAAGGAGTGATTCTTCCTTCCCTGGCAACCATCACAGGCCAGTGCCTACTCAGTAGGGGTAGGGTTGGGAGAGCACTTCTCAAATCTGTGTGAGAATTTTGGTTGGTTTGACCTTACATGGTCCTTGTGCAGGTAACAGCACTGCTGTGAGTACAGAAGTTGAAAGGCAAGAAGGCACATCACATCCAGAAGATGGCATTGCATAGTATTCTTCCACATCCTCCAGAGACGCTTGAAATTACTTAAATTATTAAAAATTGGTCAAAGGAAAAATAGTGCAGCTACATTTTAAAGATTTTCTTTTGATTATTTTTGTTCTATTTTTCCTTTAACCTAATTCATATAATTTATCTAATCTCAAAAATTTTTGTCATTACCATTAAAGTTATTAAAATTTCAGACAAAGAATCAGTTTCACAACAGCAGCAAGCTAAATTTCTCTTCCAATATGTTATTAGTTCATATATTGCAGTTCAGTCCAATGTCATATATTTGAGTTTCTTAGCTTTTCCTCAGTTGCTGTTTTAAAATGTCGTGGATTATTTATAAAAATAAAATATAACATTGAGTTTTAATATAAACATGCTAGTAAGTCCAATAGGCAATGAGATCCAGTATAATATTTATCATAGCAATAAAATATAAAATGTACTTATTCAAGTACTTGCATAATAAAAATTAAATGTTGATAAATGTTTAAATATTTTAAAACTATTTTTAACATAAAGCAGAATCAAAGACACAGTTTGATAAACTAGAATGTCAAATTGTTTGACACTAAGTGAATTTTCTCATTTGTATCATTAGTATATGATAATTTATACTCTAATTTTTTACTCTTAATAAATTTAAGACTGTTTTTTTATCAGAAAAGGAATTTACTAGAAATAATCTAATAAAGAACAGGTTGTGTTGACTAGTTATGTCAACTTGACACAAGTCAGGGTCACATGGGAAGAGGGAACTTCAAGTGAGAAAATGCCCCATCAAAGTGGCCAGTGGGGATGCCTAAGGTTCATTTTCATGATTACGATTGATGTGGGAGAACTCAGCCCAACCACCATTAGCAGTGACACTCCCGAGTAAGTGCTCCTGGGTTGTATAAAGAAAGCAAGCTAAGCAAGCCATGGAGAACAAGCCAGTAAGCAGCATTCTTCCATGGTTCTTGCTACAGTTCCTATTTCCAGGTTCCCGCTTTGAGTTAGTTCTTGTCCAGCTTTGAGTGCTTGTCCTGACTTCCCTCAGTGTTGGACTACAATCCACAGGCTGAAATAAAACCTTTCTTCCTCAAATGTCTTGGTGTTTTATTGTAGAAATGGAACGCAAACCAGGTCATGGATTTAAGTGCTCTGTCCCAAGAAGAGCAAATAACTTTAACCTCAGTTATTTTTTTTTGTTTTTTGTTTTTGTTTTTTTGTTTTTTTGTTTTTTTTTTTTTTTGCATTGCCCTGGGAAGTTTTCAGTGCTTATAGAGAACATTTGCTCATGCATTTGGCTTTAACTTCTCTAGGAGTCAGTATTGCTAACTGCATTTGGCTGGGGAAATGGTTGAGTCTGCAAGTGCACTAATCACTTCCATAGTTCTCCTTACATTTTCCCCTTTACTGCCTGCCTCAAACCCATTTCATCAGCCCCTGATAGGTGATGTATCCACTAAGCTGGAGAAAGTATCGAAGAGAAGGATCAGTGAGGTTCATTTTGATGGCTCCAAACAATGGGCAAACGGCACAGAGTCCATTTAGCCAGCAACCCCCCCAGACTCTACACCTAAAACAGGTGTGAAAGCGTATTTGCCACACAAACCTCCTTCTGCGTAGCCTTCTATTTGGGGCACCATGCTGCTTTCTTGTTCTACCACAGCTGTTAAATTAGGTCATTTTACCTTGGATGAGAAAGTTAAAGTCCTTGAAATTCCAATTCCTTGGGAGCAGCATCACATGGGCAGTATACCACGAATACAAGCAAGCATTCAGGGAAAGAGCACTAGAGCAATTATATACCAAAGAATGCATCTAACATATGTATTTTTAAAGGCTCCTCAGTACAATATCTGAATATGTCTGAGCTTCTACTACTAAAAGGAGAACCAGGAAAATATTCCCATATGTTGATCTCCTACAAATTTTGTAAAAGAATTCTATAGAAGGGAAACTATGTACAAAAATATCCTTTTCTAAGTTTTGGTTCATATGTTGTTGTATATATGAGTTTGATCTTCTGATAATAAAAATTAGTGATTAATTAACACATTTAGTTTCTCGGGATATGAGCTAATTAAGCATACCCTACTATGTCTTTCTAGTTTCCCTTAAAAGTAAGTCCATATGCAAAGCGTCTCTGCTTTCCTACATGTTTGTTTACTTATCATGTGAATCTATTCGCTAAAAAAAAAAAAAAAACTGTTCATGTAAGAGGTGAGGATAGGGATCTATGGCTGTTGTCTTTGTTCTACTCCTATTTAGGCAGATGTCATAGCCAAGGCTTTATGGCTACATCTTGTGACATTATTAGGAGACATAATCCCACGACTAACTCCCTTTTATAATCTTTCCATTTCTTCTTACTCAATGATACCTGAGCCTTAACTGAAAGCATGTTGTTATGATTGTTAATTGTGACTATGCTCCAAATCTCTGCATTTTGATTGGTTGTGGTTTTCTGTAATGGTCTCAGTCTGAAAAAAAGAAGTTTCCTTGATAAGGAGTGAGTACTACACTTGTATGTGAGTTTGAGGATAACTTTTTCAATACATCTCCCTTTAGCATTATTTTTTTAATGTCTGTAATATGTACCTACCTTACATCTTTATTTATCTGGGAGGATTTTGTCATAGGAAACAGAAACCATCATTCATTGAAAGCTAGTCCTACTCATTCAGATTCGAAGTGTTTCGGCATAAGTGTATAGCAGAGAGTTAGTTGAGAAAGGAGAAAGAAAAGAAACTCAACCATTTCTTCTCCAGCTAATGTATACTTGATTATGTGTTGCAGTAAAACCCTTCCTGTTAATTTTAGAGAGACCAGAGAGATAACTCTGGAAACTGAGGTTTCCTGTGACACTTCTGTAACATTGCATTTGGATATTGTGCTCATTTTTCCAAAGACTAAGAACTTGAAATCAACCTCACATCATCACTACTATTTCAAGGTAGGATATTTAGGCAGAACAAGGCAACACCGTAAAAATAAATAGGCTGAACACAGAGTCACAAATTAGTGTAACTCTGTAAAAGAGATAGACTAACATACAGCACACACACGCGCACACACACACACACACACACACACACACACACACACATACATCAGACCTTTGAGGTCACACACTACAAAGTTGCAGGAAGTTACTATACATCACCCACAGTTTGGAGGACTGTGGAGGACTAGATCATAACAGGGAGAGTCAAGGGCAAACACTTTCCTCTGACACTTAGAATAAAAATGTGTAAACAACACTGCACGTTTTAATCATACAATCTACTGAACTGAATAAATGCTTAATGAGTGTTGTATTACACAGCTCCACATTTACCTCCATGGAACACAACCCAAGAAATTACAGTTTAATTTATATACTTCAAACATTGTCCCAAGGTACCCTATATTACCTTCCAGTGTTTTAATTTTGATTGCTTTCTTGTATACTATTGCTTTGCTTCAGAAAAAAAAATGTATCTATAGTGTTCATGAAGTGAAATTTTAAAACAAAGATATTACTATTAAAGTGAAGGGTCTTTTAAAAACTAATGCAATGCTATCTTCTCTGAACAGATGGAAAATTTAAACTTTTATTTTTGCAATGCACATATTGTTAACACTTGACCTGTATGTCCCCTTTGTATAATGATTGTAACATGAGAAAGCAAAGGAAAAACAACAAAAACTGTTATCCTGTTAGCAAGTAACATTTCACTAGCTTTAACTGAGGACCACTAAATAATATGGTGAAGCACTAGGGATGTTGTGTATCTATTTTAGGAACATAAGCGAGTCATTATAAGGCATGGTGACAAGCAGGTATGTTGCAAATTTCTGATTAATTAAAATGCTGTTTAACAAGCCCTATTAGAATGCAGATGAGTCTCATGATTGCTATCACAAGCTGGGTTTCAGTTCTGTTTGCAGGGTCTCCTAACCATTTAAGCCTTTCTTCCTCCCCCCACCCTCCATCCCAGGCCTCCATTCCTCTGCATTGATGTGAATCCGAGCAAAGCAACATTAGCCTAATGCACGAGAACAATGAAGTGAAGAAAAAAGAAACTGAAGAAGTCCAATTACTCTAGTTTTACAGAATAAGTTTTAAGGCTAAGTTCACACTGGGGCAATTACCCACCTAATTGCTTTAGTTTGAAGCTGGTTTGAAAAGATGTTTTCAGCAATGTGAGGGAAAACATGCAAATTTGGTGCATTGGTTTGATCCCTATTGCCCTTTTTAATAAAGAAAAAAGCTCCTTGAAGTGTTCAGATGACATTTCTTGAACATATTTCAAGCGTGCCACAAAGCCTTTTGTGTTAGAATGCAAGCCAGCTTACAATCACATTGAAATGATTGTACCAAGTTGAAAAACCCATCAGTAAGGAAAAAAAAAGGTTTCTCTAAGAAAGTACATATTCCTTTGTAGAGGCATATATGGCAAGGGACACACATCCTTTTGTGTTTTCATTTGTTTAGGAAAAGTCTCAAAAGTTGTATCCTAATATAGTTTTATAATGTGAGCCCGTAAAATCTATGTACAGACAAATTAAAACTGAATGATACAAGTATCTCATGAGTGTGTAGACTTTCTGTTGATTCTTTTGCTGTTGAAGTCCAGCTTTATTCCATGGTGGTCTGATAAGATACAGGGGGTTATTTCAATTTTCTTGTATCTATTGAGGCTATCTTTGTGTCCAACTATATGGTCAATTTTGGAGAAGGTTCCATGAGGTGCTGAGAAGGTGTATTCTTTTGTGTTTGGGTGAAACATTCTGTAGATATCTGTTAGGTCCATTTGGTTCATGATCTCTGTTAGACTCATTATTTCTCTATTTGGCTTCTGTCTTGATGATCTGTCCATTGTTGTGAGTGGGGTGTTGAAGTCTCCCACTACTAAAGTGTTGGGATCGATGTGTGGTTTAAGTTTTAGAAGTGTTTCTTTTACAAATGTAGGTGCCTTTGTATTTGGGGCATAGATGTTCAATATTGAAATGTCCTCTTGATGAATATTTCCTTTAACGATTATGTAATGCCCTTCTCTGTCTTTTTTTATTAACTTCAATTGGAAGTCTATTTTGTTTGATATTAGGATGGCTACTCCAGCTTGTTTCCTGGGTCCATTTGCTTGGAAAGCCTTTTCCCAGCCCTTTACTCTGAGATAGTGTCTATCTTCAATAGTGAGATATGTTTCTTGTATGCAGCAAAAGATAGGTCTTGTTTTCGGATCCAGTCTGTAAGTCTGTGTCTTTTTATTGGCGAGTTGAGTCCATTGATGTTGATGGATGTTAGTGACCAGGCGTTGTTATTTCCCATTATTTTGGTATAGCTGGCTGTCTTGTGTTTCTCTTTTGTTTAGTTGCTGTGGAGATTTCTATTTCTTCTGTTTTCTTGGGTGTAGTTATCTTCTCTGTGTTGGAATTTTCCTTCTAGGATCTTCTGTAGGGCTGGGTTTGTGAGGAGATATTGTTTGAATTTGATTTTGTCATGGAATATCTTGTTTTCTCCTTCGATGTTGATAGAGAGTTTTGCTGGGTATAGTAGTCTGGCTGGGCACCTCTGTTCTCTCAGGGCTTGTAGGACATCTGTCCAGGCCCTTCTAGCTTTTAAAGTTTCTGAGGAGAAGTCAGGTGTGATTCTGATGGGTCTGCCATTGTATGTGACTTGGCCTTTTTCTCTTATAGCATTTAACATTCTTTCTTTGTTCTGTACATTTGGAGGTTCAATTATTATGTGGCAAGAGGAGTTTCTTTTCTGATCTAATCTGTTTGGTCTTCTGTTAGCCTCTTGGAATTTTATTGTCATCTCTTTCTTTAGGTTTGGGAAGTTTTCTTCTATGATTTTGTTGAAGATGTTTCCTGGACCTTGGAGTCGGGAGTCTTCTCTTTCCTCTATGCCTATAATTCTCAGGTTCCATCTTTTCATTGAATCCTTGATTTCTTGGATGTTGTGGGTGAGAGATTTTTTAGCTTTCTCATTTTCTTTGGATGTTGTACTGATTTCTTCCATCGAATCTTCCATGCCTGAGATCCTGTCTTCCATCTCTTGAATCCTATTTTTGGTACTCATATCCATAGTTCCTGTTCTCTTCCCTTGATTCTCCATTTCCACTTTTAACTCTGACTGTGTTTCAAGAGATCTGCAGAATATGGCATTCAAAGATGTTTTCTTAACTTTAGATTTTTTTGATATCGAGACATGTCAACTCCTGACAGCACCCCCTATTCTACCCCAAGTAGAAGATGAACATCAAAGAATCTCCAGTGGGAGATTATTGAATTAGTAGCAAGCTTTTCTCTTGGCAGGAAAAACCCCTTGCTCCAACTGTAGACAGAATGCTGTCCAAAAAGGACAAAACTTGGAAGCAGGTAAGTTGACAGCCTAGCTCTGCCAATACAGGGTAGGCAAGTCCTTCATAATTCTTGCTCTACGATCAATGGCTGACAGAGAAACAGGGCCAAAAGACTGAGGATTGATGCTGTAATGTATGGAGAGAAAATGGGAACTGTCCAGACAGCCACTGGTATGTCATTTCTTAGTTTTGGAAGCTGCAGGCCCTGCACTTCCTATATAATTAGATATATTTATCCCTCTCAGGTCTCTGAGGTGGTTGAAGAATAGATAGCTAGAGTCACATAGTTAAATTTTGAGTTGTTTAGGAATCAAGAGGGTGTTCTGGATCTAAGAAGATGTTTTTAAAATTGTGATGAAAGTTGAGTTGGATATAGAACTTTAAACTCATGAAGATGGGTTGATAGTAGAATGTTAAAGTCAGGTGCCAAATACATATAGACTGGACATTTGGATTGTATGCTAAGCCATATAACTCTCATAATTGTGGCCTAATTACCTCTGTTGTTTTGTATTGTATTTATTATTATAAGAGAAAGAGCCATTTGTTGGACTGAAAGGGGGATCTGTTCAGGGGGAAAAGATATACCTTAAACTTAAAAAAAAAGGAAGGGGATGGGTGGGTTGAGGCAGAGGAGGGTGGGAGGATGGGACTGGAGGGGGGAGTAGGGAGGGGATTGCGATTGAGATGTAACTTGAAGAAATATAAAAAAAACAAGCATCTCATGAGATGCAGTTCTCAAGTAATCTTTGAAATTTTCGTAGTAAGAAGGGTCATTATAAAGGAAGAAGAGAGGATAAATGGTAGAAAGGAAGAAATGGTAAAAGTTGAGATAAGGCAGAAGTGAAAAGTAAAAATTGTGTGGAGATGTGAGTTCCAAAAGCTTTCAAGCCTCAGTCAGAGTACCAGGTCCTCTGTGTTAAAGTCTGTTTCACGAAGTGCTCAGACAAGAGAGAGAAATATAAAGAGAATCACTCAAAGGAAGAGCAGGCTTAGGGCTAAAGAGATTGAATTACCTAAACCACTTTCCTCATTGTACTAACAAGGAAACTAAATTTGAGAGACCTGTCAAAGACACATAAAGAATTAATAATGCAGCCTGCTCTCAAATCTAGCCTCCTGCGCCAGTCTGTCTGGTAGAGGTTCACAGATGGAGAGATCAAATGGTCACATTATTGGGTTAGAAAGAGAGCAGGAATTCTCTTTAACTGCAGTCTACCTTTCATGGACCAGAAGGCAAACGTCAAAACTGCAAAAGAAGGTACCCAAGTCCAGCAAGTCAACAAGGAAGAATTGCTGAAGGAGAGCTATGGAAACAACTTACACCCAATGAGGAAAGGATATGAATAAGAAAGAAACAGATGATGCTGCCCTGTTTTAGTGATACTGTTGGGTCTGTCTTAGAACATTCTGGATGCAAGTTGGTACTTGTGGGAGGTGATTTTAAACAGATGAAGGGCTGGGTATTTAAGATATGTACACAATGAGAGAAAATGTGTGGGATCAGAAATGTGAATACACACACACACACACACACACACACACACACACACACACACACACACACACACAGAGTCAGGGGGGCAGAAATCCAACATCCTGAGAAGTGGGACTTAATTTAAACATTTGATTCAATATATTTAATATATACAATCCTGTAGGTAACTTGTAATGGGTTAGTTTTCTTTAGTGAATTAGGAAGGGATTCTGAAATGCAGACTCTTAAAGAGCATACAGATCAACCTGGCAGCACATAGTCCTGGTCAACTATTGAGAAGGCACTCTGATAGCCTGAGAAACTAAAAAGAGCATATGGTTTGGCATTTCTTGGATGCTAGAATGATCTGAGATGAAATGGTTGGAGCCTAATTGAAGCCACAGCTCCTGCTCTGAGAGAGAGACTGAGAGATGGGCAGCAGAGCTTTGTTGAGGGTCATGGTTGCAAAGCCAGCAGAGAAATCGACTGGTGGAGGGGCATGACCAAGGGCCAACAGTTACCTCCAGAGAGTCTAAGAGCCCATGAGACATCAAAAGTTCTCAAGACCATGCCCCCATTTAAGCCAGAGAGCTACACAGGAAGAGGAGTCCCTGGAAGAGTAGAGAGAGACAGCTGAACCAGAAAAGAGACATAGGTGTGAAGATGTATGCCAGCTACTTGCATTGAGGTCTGCCTGACGGAAAAAGCTTCAGAAAGGGGCTCTGGTCATGAACCAGACCAAGAAGGCCAAAAAAAAAGCCTCAAGGACAATGGCAGTGGCAGTAGAATGAGCAGAATGGCCTAAGTATGTTAGCAAGGTGTGAGGTGTGCACAGACTGTGAGGAGATCACAGAGATAAAGGCTGCAGCTTGGAGAGACTATAGAGATAGAGCCTTGCTGAGGAAGCCAGAGGCCTGCTAGAGGCCTTAAAGCCAAGGCAAGGCTGAGAAGCCAAAGACTAAGCTAAGTACCACAACACCTGCTCTGAGGGGTTCAGCTAGTTTAAACAGCAGCGTGAGGAGTCCCTGGACCCTCTTGGCTGACTGAAGCTGACCCCAAGCTGAGCAGTTTAAACAGATGAACCACAAGAGCCTATGGACAGCGGAGTCACCTAAAAATGGGAAGGCTTCAAGAAGCCTGCGTAATAATGCCAGAGCCAGTCTGTTAAATGCTATTTGAGGTGTGCCAGCAGATAGAAGCCTGACCAAAAAGTTGGCCAAAAAAGGACCCACGGCCTGGTATCCTTTCAAAAGAGTTAGGGCAGGATTGTTTAGGTGTTATTAGGTTATAGGTTATAGGTGTTTATTAGGTATTAATAAATATAGTTTAATACAATTTTCATTTATAGTAACTTTTCATGATTTTTCATAATCTTGTGCATGAAACATAGTTTCATATTATGAAAGTTTCCACTGTAACATTATGTACCAAAAGCTTCCACTTTGGGACTCTTTCAGATTTCAGAATTTCAGTTTATGCATTCTTGACCTGTGTTAATTGTACTATATCTTGTGGATAATTTGGTTTTACTTAATGTTGACTTCTGCAACAAGGGGGAAAAGAAATAGAGACTAAGATACAACAGGAAATACAAATTTTGGCTTCTTATATACAAATCCCTATATCACAAAGAGTAACTCAAGGGGCTGGCAAGATAGCTCAGTAGATGAGAATGTTTAACAGAGTAATCAAAAAGAGCTGAGTTTGTATATCCAGCACACACATAAAAATCTGTGCGTGACTCACACACCCATAACTCTAGTAATATAATAAATAGAGATAGGACCACTGTGGCCCGATAGCAAGACAACCAAGTGGAATGTGTGTGTCAGTACAGGGACCATCAATCCTCAGGTTAAGTGAGTTATGTAATAAGGTAGAGAGATAGAGGAAGACACCGGAAATACTGCTCAGGTCTCTGCATATAATGATATGGCATGAATACCTACCTCTACCTCCACATAAACCACACCTACACTCAAATAAAATTAATGAACAAACATTAATAGGAGTAACTAGAAAAACTAGACATATTTCATTATATTTAAATCATGAGAATAGCAACAAATGCAAACTATGTTTCTTCTCTAGCTTTTCTTCCAATCACATTGTTTTGATATATGTGATTATTATTAGGTGTTTCAGGACTTTAAGCAGGAAAAGTAAGTCTTCTATTCTCTTTGACTCAGCTGATGATAATTAAGGGAAAGGCATCTTGACCGTGGTTGACAGTTGTCTTCTCTAAGTGTCTCTGTGTCTACCTACTTTTTCACCCATCACAGTAAGTCAACTTAGTGATTTTTGGGAGCTCTCTGGCTTTGTAGCAGAACTTCACACACACACACACACACTATTTATATAATGTGTGAAATTATAGGTACTTCAGTCTTAGAAGGCCACGGGTCATTGTTGAACACCTTTCAGTTCAGTTTCTGTTTGTTCCCACACAGACATAGATGATGTATAAAGGCTATGCCGTGCTCTTTTACGACAATATGTATTTATAAACAGGGGCAGGTGCCTGTTTGACTCAGAGTCCATGGTTGATAGATTCCTGCTTCCGAGGTGCTAAGCATGAAGTATTACCATCCACCCAACAGCACCAGAATGTCTGTCTTAAGAAACACAGGAAGAAAGGTTGACCTATCTCTTATAGTCACACAGGTGCAATGAATATAATTTCAAGAGCATAGAAAACTGTCAAACAATCAACAACTACTATGTTTTGAGTCTTTGAAGTTGTGTATTGAAAAATCCATGACTTATTTACTTATCTGAACATGACCTAATATTTACTATAGCTAGATTTAATGACTAGTTCACAAAATTCCTAACCTACAAATAGGTTATTGGTGGCTGGCATAAGTTGACTTTTACCTTAAATACATCTAACACAATCACATAGGCATCCCTGCTGGCTAGGCTTCACCAACACATATAATATGCTAATACAATGCTGTACTCAGTGTTTTCTTTGTCTAAAATGTCACTAGCTTAGTGTATTGCTAACTAGTTTCTCAGTGACTTAAGGATATTAATATGTGAGAATTTGAATTGTCACTTATTACTTTTTTTTTTTGTTTGCAAGACAGGATTTTTCTGTGTAGCCCTGGCTGTCCTGGACTCGCTTTGTAGATCAGGCTAGCCTTGAACTCGCAGAGATCCACCTGCCTCTCCCTCTCAAGAGATGGGATTAAAAGTGTGCTTACCACGCCCAGCAACTTATTACAGTTTTTTATTGAAGTTGATGCAGACAATTACAGGACATAAATCTATTCTATGTCATTACTCTGAGGACCCTTAAGATATTCTCAAACATTGTATTTGCCCCTTACAACCTCCTTAAACCTCAGGCACAATGAAATCACCCCCATTGGAAAGATATCTTGTGAAGGTAAGGTCTTCCACCTGAAGTTCCAAGTTGTGCCCACTGAACTGAATATTCTATGACTATTAAGCACACCATTATAACAACAGCCATAGTCATTAAGGTCATTTCACTTGAGGCTCTGATCTGAACTTCTTTTGGATTCAAGGCAAACAAAAATCTTTTACTGTATCTACTTCCTTCTCCATCCCAGAGGCAAGGTAAAAGAGGCTGAGAAAGAGAGACCTTCTCCCCAGGTTCTTGAAAACGTTAGAATCTAATGATGGAAAGGGCTGCATTTTGAAACATGAAAGGCCGAGGTAGTCTACTAGAGGCATAGTGAATACATAACTTGATGTGGGAATCTCCCAGGCATGAGATTGCTCTGAGATTTCAATTTCATAGTTAAACAGTAATATATCAAACACATGGTGAAAATGGTTGCTTTATAAGATACAGAGGAATAAGTAAGTTAATTCTTGTGAAATGTCAGGATCTTTATTCACATATCTCAAACTTAAGAAGCTTGAGACATGAGTATTTAAGTAGAACCTTTCAAAAATAAACAACCTGGCCTTTAGTAACTTGGAATGAAGCGTGCAGTGAGTAGTTTTCACACAGCAACCCTCTGCCTATTTCTAACTATTGACGGAATCTACACATCAACATATCAATCCTCTATAGTCATATCCATGCATCTGCAAAAAAAACAGCTACCTGTGTAAAGTTCCAGGGGATTTACAGCAGGCCGGATGTTGAAACACAGACATCTTAGAACCTTGGGAACAGTCACCTGTGATCACTGTTAGCATTACTAACACTGGTGGCACTGTTTGCATTCCTGGTGCTCCAGCCACATCTTGACTTCCTTTCTGAGTTGAGCCTGGTCCAAACACTTCTGTTTAGATGTTAACCTATGCCTTTCCCCTACTGTTGGGACCTTAGTTTTCTACTTTGAGCTCTGTTTATCTACACATAAGTAGGTTAGACATTAATGTGAAAACATTACTGTCTAAAAAGTACCCAGTACTTTTTCTTCCTTTTCCTAGTCTAATTTAGCTTTTATCTTAATCCTTGCTCTTCGATGTTATGCTCCAAATACTTCCATGAAATAAATCAAACTCTTTAGAGGGAGCTAAATATGCAATGAAGTTTTCATGCAAGTATTTGCTACATCTGGTTCATGTAAAAAGAACGTGCACTGTTTTTCTGCACTTCCAATCCCATGGGGGCATCAACTCAGCCATTATCTTGGCACTATGTAGGAATTTTCTTTTAAGTCGTTGTATATTGTGCTGTCCTTAGTCTGCCTGTGGATAGAACGATATATGAAGTCACTTCAATTTGTCTTATAAACAAGGGATTTCATCCTAAATACATTTTTTTTTAGAAGGAGGAAGTCAGGAGTTGAAACAAGGTCTCATATAGCTAGCCCATGCTGTCTTTAAATTATTGGATAGCCAGAATGGCCTGATCCTTCTGCTAGCACTCTCCAAGGGTGTGTGTCCTCACACTTGGTACAGATTTTTTTTTACTCTGACTGTTCTGCACATTGAGGTTTTCTAAGGCTGTGTTCCAGGCTTTAAGAATTTATTTTGTGTGAGATAGTATCCACATAAGAGGCAACATAACGGAAAAGAACGAGATTACCCCTGCACAGCTCTTCAGTTCCTCTCTAGGGGTGAAGTCCCTTTCTTTTAGGCAAACACAATGTCTTCTTTTTTACCAAACAATTGTCATGCTGCCCACAACCACCTGTACCCCAGTTACACTGGATCTGATGCCAATTTCTGGTCTCACAGGTACCATCATCCATGTGGTGTGCATATATACACTCAAGGCATACTAAAAACAGATAACATAAAATAAATAATTGAAAATCTTTTAAAAATGAAAGTGAAAAAGAATAAAAACTATTCTGAATAACAAACATACATACTTCCACCTCTGCTTTCATGGCTAACTACTCTAATCCTCTGCTTTCATGGCTAACTACTCTAATCCTTTGCTTTTTGATTATCTTCTTAGAAATTGGACAATTCTGCTAACCTACCTTAAACACTTATTGCATATCCTGGAAAATTAAAAATAACTCCTTGCTACACTGAATCAGCTTTGGTATCATATTTAAGCACAAAACCACAGTAAGTTTTTTTGTCCTCACCAATGCCAAATCCAAACTCATTTTGTACCTGGGGATGAGTTCTCACATGTCACTTCTGGGCCCACAGTCCACATCTCATTGTTTTATTTTGGTACCAGAACTACATCTCATTTGCAAGCAAGTCTGAATGGTAATCTACATTGTCCTTATGATTCTACATCTTTCCTCGTCTCCCAAGATAATATGACTGGATCTAAGCATCTGCTGCCAGAGCAAGCCCACACTAGCCCAAATTACCTTCAGAAGACTTTGGACTGCAGAAGATATTCTGCCAAAAGTTGCTGAAAGCAAAGCAACTAGCATCAAGCACAGTCTTTAACTGAAGAATGTGAGTATTTGAAATGCCATGTTTCACATTTCCATGAGGTACACATTCTGTAACACAATTAAAATCCATAAAACCCAGAGGTGTTACATAGAGCTGAGGAGTTCCCTGGAGCCAGCACTCTGGGTCACTTCCTCAGCCATATCTTCCCCTCATCAGACTCCTGAAAGTCATGCCCTCTTAATTCTACCCCTCAGCAGGTACTAATATAATACTCTTCCCTTTGTTCTATCTGATCCAGATACATGGGCTGTCTGCCCATGAGGATCCACATTGTGAGCACCTAGGTTTTAAATGGAACAAGATTTAATCGGAACTAGATCTTGCCTGAACCTTGGACCAGGCTGCAATCTCTGGAACTTACAATTCTTCCCCTTTGGAGTGCCATTTTCCCACATATACCTGTAATTAACTCCTTTCCATCTTCCCAGTCCCTCTGCAAGCATCACCTCATCCTGTAGTTTCTATGATACTTTCTATCCTTGATGTCATTAAAGTCCACACTCTTCCAGCTTCCTGTTTTATTTTCATGATCCTCTCTTTATGGTTATGAAGTTAACTCCCTGAATAAAGCTCAAATGTGGAATTATCAACTTTGTCTCCCTTTCCTGGTCCCATTCTAGTGCAACGCAAATTAAGCCCATGACTTAGAAGGAATGAACACATATTTTTATTTCATTTTTAATGCTTAATATTTTAAACATTTTAATCAAAATATTACTACATCACTACCCCCTTCTCTTTCCTTCCTCCTCTTTTTATTTATTATTATTAAACACACATATTTAATGAAATACACAACAAATAACTATGCGAAACATAGCTAGAGTGTAAATCAAATAAATTTTCATTTTAAAATTACTTTTTCTTACCCACATAATATCCAACATTAGAGAATATTGACTGAATATTGACTTAAATTAATTGTACCTCAACAACATATTTAGTAAACATATTTTATCTACAATGTCAACTTGATAGGCAGTATACTTCTTAAAGAATATTGGCTCAGGAAGCTTAGGTGAAGACATTGAAAAACATCATATAACAGAATGTGGAAACAAGACTTCTGACAGTAGTACCCAACAAAATGTACACACTAAGCTTGAAATTTTCTAGGAACCTGGTATTTGGAATAGAATACAGTGTATCGAGGTCTTCTCATAGAGTTCTGCTTTGTTAGAGAATAGGATCCTGTGTGACACAAAATTTCAGATTTATATTCTAATGTTATGCAATGAAAGACTTTAAAACTCTTCCAGTTTTATGTCAGTGAGCAAGCTCTGAAGGGAATGAGCTGTGAAGCTAACACTGATATGGGAGGGCATTAATAAATTAAAAGAGAAGGATGTTCGAAGCATGAAATCAAGAATCAGTTTGAAAGGTAACTTGATCAGAACATTAGGAAAGCAGTCACACAGGGGCTGCACGAGGCTGAAACGAGACACGGACTGCGGGTGCACACTATGTGGCCCTTTTCCTTATGCATCCTGAAGAGACAGTCTCCCTCGGTCAGTGACCATCAGTCAGGAGGGTTGAAAGCTGGAAACTTGCAGAGAAGTTGAGTCAAGTTCTTGGAACGAGCTTATTGCCTTAAACTTGGGCTGTCTGGCCACGAGGAGCCACAATGTGAGGACCTAGGTTTTAATCGGAACAAGGGACTTATGCCGGAAAATATATCCCTGTATTGGCACACCGTATTGACTTCCTGATAATGTTCTAAAGCTAGTTGAGTAAGAGAGAATAAGTACCAGGGGGTACAAATTGTGGCATCAATTCTTTGCCAGGCTGATCAATTGGATTTGTATATTACCTCCAGCTACAATCTTAAAATCCATAGTTTTACTCTCTTCTGTGCACAGCTCACATCTTAAATAATTGCAAATCCAAATAAAATTTAAAAGGATTGGACAGGTCCTAAATTAAAGGTGTGTAAACATTGTTGTTTTAACTACTCTTAATTATTCACTAATTCAGCTCAATGAATTCATTTCTTCTCTCCTCTTTTGGTCTTTCTCTAACTTCTTTTAGAATGTAGATTCCTTAGAGTTCTCATATGCATTCTTCAAGTTATTTGTTACTATGTTAATCTATAAAAGAAACATAAGATGTATATATAGACTTTTAGATGAATCAAACTGGTTCATTAAAAATACCAGAAGTTCTGCATTACAAACACTGTCTGGGTCTTCAAACGTAAACACCTTTCATGCAATTATAAGATTTTAAAAGTCCAATCATTAGATATCAATGTTGTATGAGGAAAATTAGAAATACACTTATTCAAACACTGCTTTCTGCAGAATATAAAACAGTGAGGTCTTCTCTGCATGAAATCTTTGTGGAAAATTGCAAACCTCAGACAATAACCCAAAATGTCAGTTACAGGAAATTCAAAGTGTATTATAGAAATTTAATGAAAGCAAAAAATAAACAGGCTATTTAAATGTATCTCAGATTTTACTCCGCATTTGGATATCATACAGACTGCTTAAAATACACTATTATAATCTGGTCAAAGGCCTCAGTGGATAAAGGCATTTGTATTGAAGGTTGATGATCTGGGTTTGATCCCATAACCCCACATGGTGGAAAGAGGGAACCAACAACCAGTAGTTGTCCTCTGGACTCCCTTCATGCACCAAGTTGTATATCTCCACACACACACACACACACACACACACACACACACACACACACACACACACGAACACAGATAGATAGATAGATAGATAGATAGATAGATAGATAGATAGATAACACTGTTTAGATTAAGAATTATAACCCCATTTTACAGGGAAAAAATCTTAAAGACATTAAATAGATTTTAAGATTTAATTAGTTTGTGAAAGAGTCTATCATTATATACTCTGAAAACACTGAAAATAAACAATCATGGGCTGTTTACTTTATAACTCATTAAGAAAAAAATGAAAAAGAAAGAAGAAAGAGAGACAAAGTCAAACAAAATCCCCAACCTCAATACTGGAATATCTCAAACCTGAAGCTAATTAAGGGAGTGATAGAGATAGGTGCTAACCATGGAGGTAAATATTCTGTCTCTAGTGGGAAGGACATGCATGCTAAGATACTATAATTGATCCATCTCCCTTAAGAAGGAGGTTAGGAAGAGTTACCATATCTATGAAGGAGAAAGTAGGAATATTTATAAGCAAAAATGAAAAAACATTCATCTACTTGATGGGGTAAGGAAAATACAGAGACCCCAGGAAAACCAGCATAGAAGCCAAGTATGGTCTATATCCTACTGTGAGTTCTAAGTTGGCAGGAGACATACTCTGTCTAGACTGAGAAGAAAAAAAAATCATACAGTCTCCTAGGATAGATGTGTCCTAACCCTGGCCATGCAGGTTTGCTACCAAATAAAACTTTTAATGACTGAACTCACAGAAAAATTCTATATAAAAATTATGAGTAACTAAATTGTTTTGTTGTTTATACCAACAAATAGAAATAACAAAACAGATTATAAAATCTTCACAAATATATATTATTATGTCTGATTTTTAAAAGCAAGTTATAAAGACTTTAAATGTATGTGGTTAAGGTACAATAGAAAATGAAATAGAAATAATGACCAAAAAGAAACTAAAACAATATCAGATTAAACAAAATGCCTTGGAAAAAAACAAGTAAATGTATAAAAATGATAGTTTGCCATGAGAAAATGCTATTGACTGGGTGATTCAAACTGCAAACATTCTTTCTTCCCAGTATGGAAACTTGAACTTCAATGGTGCATTTCTAGGATGGCCAGTGCCTGCTAAGCTTTAATTCCTTACTTGAAGTTTTCTTTTTAACATCCTTGGGTATATGTAATAAAGAGAGGGGGAGAGAAAAAGTGGGAGGGGAAGAGGGAGACAGGGAAAAGGAAGAAAAAGAGGAAAAAGAGGAGGAATCAGAAGGGAACAGATTGGCCTTTGCTTATAAAGAATAATCTAACCTATTGTATGGGTCCTCTTATGAGCTCATTTGATACTAAATCTTTACTCATGGGCACCTTTCTTAAGTAAATCACTCATTGATGACTAATTCACAGAGAGCACAACTCAATCTCTAATTAAAATTACAAACAAGCAAATGCAGTGACAATATTTTATAATATAATAATATGACATGACATGATATAATACATATCAATAAATCACTTCATAATACAAAAGACTAATTAATAAACAATAACAAAAGAAGTTTCTACAGATCAGAGATATACTGACAAGGTTTTGACTTTCCTAAGTATGTTATGAAGCTCTTCCATTGTTGTTGAAAATATTTATCTCAAAAGTATCTTCCCCACACTTTTATTAACCACTAGAAAAGTACACTAGTAGGATTATGTCTTCGATGTTTACTGGCTACTAGACAGTTGAAGAAATGTCTTTGAATGAACTGGACATTGTCACTAATTTGTGGAAGTCTATATGCTAGGAATAAAACTAAAATAGAGGCAGAGTAAGTAGGATTTGAGTATGGATCAAAAATTAAAACAGATCTCTGACCTTCCAAAATTGGCTTCATCAACATACAAAGAAGATGATTAAATGAAACATGAACTACTGCATCATTTATTACAAAAATTCAAGCTGTAAACCAGAAGAAAGGCATGAGAATAACACAAACCAAAAATCCCCAGAAGTCTCTCCCATCTAGAGAACATTAGTGGCAGAATAAAAAATAAAGGGCTTTGGAACTCTAGAGTATGCTGAGTTATGCAACTCATAGCAGAAAAGTTAGTTGGAAAGTTTACAGCACTTTCCATCAATTTCACTTTTATCTCAACAGCATCCTTCAGCCTGCAGCTGCTTTACAAGCAACATTACAGATACATTAGATCCTGGAGCAGATTATAAAGCTTAGAAAGAGACTATGTGGGTGTAACAGCCAGTTTCACATCAACGGGGAGCCATCACATGTCCAGATATTTGGCCAAGTACTGGTGTGTGTGTGTGTATGTGTGTGTGTGCATGTGTGTGTGTGCATGTGTGCGTGTGTGTGTGTGTGTGTGTGTGTATGTGTGTGTGTGTGTGTTCTATGATGGTGTTTTAAGGTACATTAACTAACACTGAACTATATGTAAGGAAATCTGAGAGCTCTCTCTAGTCAGTGGAAGGTCAGAAGAAAACAAAAATTCCTGAACCTCCCCAAATGAGAGAATTCTATCTGCATTTCTAGCATTTTCAAACTGAACCCTTATCTCTTTCGGGGTCTCCAAATGTTCATTCACTTTTACGATCCTAGAAGTTGTATTATTTATAACTATTTGAGTGACTTTATATAAATATACACATATACTTTATTGTTCCTACTTCTGAATAGGATAATATCAATTGGATAATATCAAATGCAACAAGGACTCTGACTCCAAATGTTCTATGTCTATATTATAATTACTGTATACTGTTTCTGACATTATAATGTAATTATAGACATAAATTATAGACATTATAACACAGAGAAAATCAGCCATTGTTTCAGCCCATCTCCTTAGTGTAAACCATAATTCTTCGATTAAAGCAACTTCTAGGGAATAGAAGGTTGTTTCTTCTACCTTATATCTCTCTTTTCAGTTTTCCTTTTTCCTTCTTTTGGAAACCATATGTTAAGATCTAGGATCATTCAAAATAAAAGTCACAGGGAAATTAGGAATTCACCACACCTGTAAAGACAATGGAGAAGGCTCAAAACAAAAAAGCAAGCAGATAAACCCAGATTTTGAGGTTATGCAGTAGGTTGATACTTAGCCGAGGTACAATCTGAAGAAGAAAAAGAAGTGATATTAAAGAAAAATGAACCAGAAACGTAAGAGATTCATGGGCCTCCATCATATAGAAAAACACACATAATGTAGCTATCTTTACAACCAACACACCAAAAGGAACAGGAACATAAACTTTGTTTCCTGTTAGTGGGACAATTTGCCCGAGGGGTGCTGCCATTTAGGCCCCCAGTGCAAAAGGAAGCTCTTAGCACTCATATAACTGCTGAACTGAGGGGGCCCAATATGTAGGGACACCCCATTCTGGAAGAGTCGGATGTGTGGGAGAGGAACTGGGAGGGTGGAATGGGGAGAGGTAGAAAGAGGGCACTGTGATGGAGATGTAACTTGAAGTAATAAATAAACATTAAAAAAAAGAAAGAAAGAAAAAGAAGAGAAACTCAAAGATATTACTTAAAGGACAATAATCACAACTATTCAAGTTTACAGAAACATGCATACAAATATGCAGAGGATAATATATTCATAGAAATTCTCAATGAAATAGAATAAAATGTCTTGAAAGTCAAAGATAAAGAGGGACCACTGCAAGCAACAAGAAGATAAATTTTGTAGTAGAAATATTATTCTTGGGGTTTGCTATGCTTCTTTAAATCACTTAGTTCCTGAGTAAACAACACAGAAACACTCTATTTTATTAATAAGCTATAAACTTTAAGATGGGCAGTTTCTGAGATATAATAATAATACCACCCTTACAACCCAAGTAAATGCCCATGATTTACAATAATAAACTACATATAGTAAGAACAGCCATGAAGCAATTATGAAAACCATTAGGCAAGAGTTACATTTACAATGTCTAGTTCATCTGCATTTGGCAACTTAGAAGAAAGTATTTTATTATCTGTAATATCTTTATGAGTTCAGAATATTGTATTTAAATGATTTTCTATCATAACTTGTATTACTAACATAAAAACACTTTCTAGATCTAAAAATATCTTCTTAAATCCTAAATAATTTAAGCCTAATTGTGAGACTATAACTACCTAGTCTGGAACTCCATCAGAGACCTGAGAAGGAATAATTATTCCATGAGTGTGTAGAAAGTCAGAGCAAACAGCTTCCAAAATATAGAAATGCCATATTCTGTAGGTCTTTGAGATTTGTGAAGATCATCAATCTAGCACATCTGGATAAGTAAATGTTATTTGTTTCTAGCTATTTCTGACAGATGTATGTGTATTTACTAGCTAGCTAGTATCAACCTAGGATGTATACTTCTGTAATAAACTAGATTAGTATCTGATATGACCATGAGTTTGATTGACTGTCTACTAATTTGTCTTACTTAATTATCCTAAATAGCTTGTAATAGCAACTTTAAAAAGACTAAAACAAACCTTGTATTTTTTAAATGAGTTGCAAAGGTCCAATACCTTATACAAGAGTTGAAATATATATTATGTTGTAACAAATAACCTTATTTTTATATCAGTATGCAAAATTCTATATCGATGTAAGATTATTGGCTTATAAAATGCTCTTCGGATTAGAGTAGATTTAATAATCCACTCTTTCCCCCCTACTATGGCTATATTATTCTTAAATGATATTCCTAAATCCCTCTTCTTTTCTCAGCCCCCTTCCTCTTATCTAAGAAAGAAAGAAGCATAGGGAAAAGAAAAGGAAGGAGAGAAATTCCTGAGTCTAAGTCTCTGTATTTTGTTTTTTCTGTGATCAAGACCATTAATAACTTGCAATCTACTCACTAAATGGCAACAAATATCCATAACTCATACAATGACCAAAACCATCTACCCCACCTTTTGGGAAATGGGGCATCATTTTCTCAAAATTTCTTTCTGCTGATTTGGGCTGTAGTATTTCTTTTGGGAGTCCAAAGAAAATTGGGGAATTGGTTAAATCTAAAGAATGCTGGTTGTCCATTCTCTATATGCTGAGAAAGTTTTGGCTTAAGTGAAGTTCTGACTGAATTAGTCTGTAAGGTGGAAGAATTGAGGTCATCTGGGGTCAACAGCCTTCTTAGAAGCTATTCTGGAAGCGAGTTTTGACTGGAACAGCAACCGAGGCAGTCTGCACAGCTGGATCATCTGGGCTACTTGTGTCATCCTCCTTGAGAGCTGGTCCTTTTTGCTCTGAAAACACATAAACTTTTCACCTACATTTCTACAATAACATATGTATGGAATGTGCAGTGCATACAGATCAGTTAAAGACGATTCTGCTCTTTGTTTGAACAGGTGAAAGACATCCATCTTTCTTTATAAGGTAGTTTGGATTTTAACCAGAATGTAATGTAAATCTCCATTCATGACATATGAAGGAATGGCATGATGAGTTCTGAGGACTTTGTAGCCAACAAGATTTATTGGCTATATCTAGATATTATGATTCAGCTAGTCTGAGAGCTATTTTCATATAGAGGCTACAGCATTATATATTATCTGTTTGGTATTTTTTTTTCTTCCTGTCTGTAGTCAAGATCTTCAGAGCCCCCCCCCCCAATAAAATTTGATCCTTATTACTTTGGATGGAATCCAAAATCTTTCCTTTCCTGTTGACATAAACACAAAGCCTCTCTCCCAACATAACATACCTTTTTTCCTCCAGTTTGAAGTCAGGATAAGTATAGGTCAGTTTAAGTTAGCAGTCTTTTTCTTATCGAAGTCTGTTCCATTTTGACCTCTCTCAATGAGGATACATAAAATTACCATCATCATTGAACATACAATCATATTCATACTGGTACTCAAAACAAAACTGAATGAGATCCAATTGTTCTCCTCTACAACGACATTTATTTATTACTTTTATTGAGACAGTGTTTTTCTGTGTAGCCCTGACTGTCTTGGATTCATTCTGTAGATCATGCTGGCCTCAAACTCACAAAGAATCAATCTAATATATTTGCCTCTGGAGTATGATTTAAGGCATGTGCTTACTTAATATTTTTGTATCTATGTACCCTTGAAAATATTTATATCTATTTTTATTTCTTTCCTCTTTCTTTTGATTCTTACTTTCTATGTGGATTGATTCATTCATTCATTCATTTTTAATTGAGACAGGGTTACTCTGTGTAGCCCTGGCTCTGCCACTGTTTCCCAAGTGTTGGGGAATATTAATTAAATGCATATATTAGTTTTCTCTCTTTCTCCTATTAATTTAATATCTTTCTCTGTAATTAACTTTATCTAAACTATTCCCACTTTAGTGCTCAAGCACACCGTCAAGCATACTGCACCTGCTCAGAGGTCTAGGCCTGGGTTTTGCATGCTGCACTGTGGCTATCCTTGCCTAGCCTTTTCATTCACATGAAATGGGTGGTTCTACAGTTCAATCGTAGGAATTGTAACTTCTGTGCTTTGGGACCTATAATAGGCTGCTGTCTATTCTGTCACCTGTCCAAGGAGAGTCCTGTGCCTATAGGAACTGGCCAACTACCCAGAGCAGCATGACATCCAAACTTCCTTGTTCCTTGGGAACCCCCAAGCCATTCTATTGTCCCCAGGCTCTGAGTAGCCTTGGGTTGCCACCGTGCAGCTCCCGCCCAATGACAATTTGAGCCCATGTGTCTTTCTATCATGGTCTGGGCACCAATTTGTAGTAGAAATATTATTCTTAGGGTTTGTTACACCCCTTTAAACTGCTTTAAATGACATATAATTTAAATTCTATAATACTATATTTTATTCATATTCTGTAGGCCTTAAGCAGGTAAGATTCTGAATTATAATAATACTAACACCCTTATAACCTAGACAAATGCCCATCACATGCCAGTCTGGTGATTCCTGGGTAGCTTCTGCTCAATCAGTCTGTTGTCAGGGCAAGTTCCTCTTGGCTGTGTGTTCATGATTCATTCTTCCACATGGTGACTTCTTTCCTCTTCTTCCCTATTTCTCTCTCCTTCTCTTTCCTCCTGTCTTTTGGTCCATCTAAACCGCAGACCTGGGAACCTCAGCTCCAGCTTCTTCTCTTCTATCCAGCTATAGGCTGTCAGAAACTTTTATTTAACCAGTAAGAAAAGATTGGCAAGCAAAGTTTATACAATGTCATTTGGTGAACCAGAGAATGTGTTTGTGGGACAGTAAGTAGATCTTGGGGCTCAGTATTTAGCATTTGAATACATAGCAGTACCAAACCAACCCCCCCAAAAAAGTCCTAATACAAATGAATTTCTCAATAATATTTTGAACATTTTTCTTATCAGAAATGTTAGAAGTAAGAAAATGATGTAATTGAAAGTCATCTACAATTGAATTAGTCATGTGGATGTAAGAATCTTTGAAACTGAAGAAAGACATTTGAAAATATATAGTCAGATATGAAAGGCAAAGGGATGATAAAAACTTTGTAATATTCATTAGATAGTATCTAAAGAGTAAATATACAAGTTAATGAATATTAAAAGAAAATAAAGGAGTTCAGAAAGGTATAAATATGATCAAAACACATTGCATGAGAGTCTCAAAGAAGTAATTAAAAATAAAGATTACTTTAAAAACAATTAGTAGCATAAGACTTTCAACACAAAACAAGATCTGATGTCAATATGATGAGCACAGCAGAATCTGAGGCCTACAATCAGGTCCATGTGGACTAAGGCCACATCAATACTTCACTTGTAATTATAACCAAGTAGTAATAAATCAAAGGTCGATAGAGGAGCCTGAGATAGGAAGGATAAAGACGAGATGCTCAACGAATTGTTTTAATGGCTCCAGACCTCTTTGTTCAACACTTACAAGTCCGGAAAGTCTGAGACAATATGTTCAACATGTTGACAACCACTAATACTATACGCAGCAAAGCTGTCCATTGTAAATGAAGATTTATGATGAGACACATGGGAAATCATCCCATACATTTATAGGTAAGTATCATTCAAAACCCAATCAGTTTTAATTCACCATACTAAAAGACTAACATCTAGGAATAGAGACAACCATTTTCCTAGGCATAGCAAAAGCATTTTGAAAAATCCAGATGACATTTTTTTTTGGGGGGGGGTAAGAAACCAGCAACTTTGGAACAAAAGAAAAATTTTCACAATCTGGTATAAGATCATCTATGCGGAAGAATCTATGTAATATCCTATCTACTGGTGAAATTGCCAAATAGTTTCCATTAATATAAGAACAAAAGTCTCCACACTAGTGGCTCATTCAGGACGATATCTACAAAAGTAAGAAACAAGTGAGCATCTGAGACTTTAAAGAAATCTAACTGTCAGACTAGCTTTCATACCTTAGTAATTATAAGTTATTACCAATTATAATTTTGTGAATTGTCATGAAGACTGAGAGGCCAGAGTCAGACAAAGCCCTTAGAAGCACAATAAGTAACAAGAGGTACATATATTCACAAACTCTTCTTGGCTGGATCCTTATCCGAAGGCTCAGAAGGGGAGGCTCAGGTTAGTGCTACACTTGGAATGGATTTGTCTTACCACTAATGACCTCTCAGATACAGATTTAAAGTCTTTTACAAGGATTTTTAAACAAACCTGGAAGCACTTGTTCCAGAGACATTATTTCCAATGTCAATAAAAAGCAAACCTACTCTCTGCTCTAAAGACATCATCTATATGTTCCAAGGCTGTTGACTTTCCACCTAGGCTTAAAATGAGTGAGAGCTGCTCTTGCCTCTGCTAAGAATGTGTGCTGAAACAGGGAAGGTGATGGAGACTTGTTTTGCTAATAATACTCTGTCACCATAACTTCAGAAATATTACCTCAGATCGAGAATGAGCAAGAGCTGATTAATACGCATATTTGTTTCATTTAATTGAGGCTACTATTTGTCTACAGATATCAGGATGACACCAACCTACAGAAATGTATGGTAAACCACAGCTTTAGGGTTCTGGACCAAACCCAAATCCTCTAAAACTTTAGTTTCCACCTTAAAAAGCCAGGTGGCTTCATACTTATATGTCTGTATTGACCTTTCTGCTTGGCTTCAGGCATTCATTCAAGTAGAGATAAGCATGTTAACAATTGCCTGTGCAGCTGAAAAATTCTGCTGTCCTATAACAATCATCACCAGCAGGTTAAACACGACCTGAAAAACTGGCTTCCAAAGCATAGTGTCATTAATCACTCCAACTGAAGTTGGGGAAGAATTTTAGGTTAATTCTTCTAACTGTATGATGTCCATTGTAGGCCAGTCTCTCTCTCCCGAAGTTATTGATGAATAATCTGTTTTTTTCTGAGGAGCTCTGCTGAATCAACAGTACCCCAAATACTCCAGGTTGACTTCATTCACAAGGTCCTCACAGTCTTCTGAGATCTTTATCATCTGTTGGTGAAGTTTCTTTCAGTAATTTAAGCTATTTTATGTTCACTCTTAAGGTGAAATTGCCATAATTTTAGGAGAGAAGCCAAGTTCTTGACTATTCTATACAAGGTATATATTCTTACATGTACAAGGAAACATCGCCAAGGCTCACAAGTGGGTAATGAGACCAGGTGCAGATCACAGGGTGACTTAGCCTGTAATATGTCCTCATGGGTGGCTAATAAGATTCTAAATTTATATTATATTTAAAATAATTTCCAGCTACACTTTTTGTATTAGTGAAGTATGTCCTGTTTGTCTGCACTACCAGCAACATTGCTTTTGTTAGCTTCACCAATTAATAGACAATATGAAGAATATCTGTGGACAAGAGCCATTTCTGGTTATTCCCAACAAACTGTTCAATGTACTTAAGGGGAATATGATCAGAATTTACACTGATATATGGAAAACAGGGTGTCAATTAACTTTAAGGTCATGTCCACTTGGGGGACTGGTCAAAGTTTCAATTCGATCGTGAAGAGAGCTGAGGGGGAGTTGTGAAAGGGTGAGGTAATATAATGCCTGATTTTCCACACTGAGTACATGGGGATTATTCCTGTTTTCAAACAGAACTAGTCTATTCCATGTGGACATTTACAGGGTCAACTTTCTTTCAGGGTATATCTTAACATCCAGACTTTTATCTAAAGATTATAATTTAAGAAGATAGCCAACGTACAAAAATGTACAAAGCCCATGATGTTCCAAACATTGACTCACTGAGCGATGTTCTCAGTCAAATGCAAAACTGTATTATGATCTAAGGTTTGGAAAATCCTGTAAGAGTTGTAGTTGTTTAGGCCAAAAGTTAATATCTTTCATTTAGTATCTCATGTTGGCTGAAATATCACTCAGAACTTACCGCAACCAGTTTGATGTGAAGTTAGTGTTAGGATACTGACAGGCTCATTAGTTATGTAATACATGAGGATGGGATTTCATGTTTGAAAATCAAGTACATACAATCTTTCAACCCCTTCTATATGGATCTGTATACATAAAGCATGTGAGGAGAGATGAATGCTTTATGAAAACGCAAACATGCAGCAATCTATGATATGAAGGCATAGCAACCAGATGGAGGTGAAGGAAGTAAAAGCAGAATTTGTTTCTGATGTTTTAAGAAACAATTATGAACTGGGGAGGACTCGCTGAATAGTTTAATTACCAGCCCACTATTGATAGCTCTTATAATAAAAAATAATGTACCACTAGCAAGCTCAAGATATTGAAGAAATACATGTATGACACACCATTTTCTTTCAAAAGCTATGAGCATGATTCCTTTGTTAGGTTTCTTATTATTTCATTTTACAGTGTTTTATGAATATTTCAGTATACAGAACTCACATATTTTGCTTAAATATGTTCCATTGTTTTTGTTTTAATGTTCGTTGTAATAAGATTAGCTGTTATTTTAATTGCTAATTACTAGTCTTAATAATCATCAAATTTTGTATGTTAACTTTGTATTCTTTTTTATTGATTAAATTTATCATTTAACAATCTCGTGCACCTTTATAATACATTCTGTTCACTCCTAGTTGCTTCTGCCTTTATTTCCCCCTTGCTTGAAGCGTGGATTTTGTGAGCTTACTAAATTGACTCATTGGGCTGCAAGTTTGTAAATTGCTTAATGTTTTTTATGTACATAATTATGTTACCTGTGAATCTTAACACAATGATATTTGCATATTTTATTTCCTTTTCCTACCTTATTTGCACAACTAGTACTATTAATATTATGTTGAGGAGAGATATTGAGACAATTACATTTTTTATATTTTCTGCTGCTTTTTGGTTAATAAATTGAAGAATATTTTTATAATTTTACATGTTTGTTTATTTGTTTTTATAGCTTCTGGGGACACAGTGTTTCTCAGAGTAGACCAGGCTGGACTTAAACATATAATTTCATACTCCTTCCAAGTGCTAAGAATGGAAGCAGATGTTATATCTGGATTTAGGTGTAGATGCTTTACTTTTTTGCTTATAAATATCCTTAGTTCAGATAAACATTATCAGTAGGATTAATGTGATCTCTTTCCATCTTGAGTTTCTTAGTTTGATCATTTTCTACTTATGAGTATATGAAAAGTGTTTATTTTTATTAGATTGCCTTTTGGTATCTTTTAAAATGATCTCATTTCTCTTTTATTTTGGTATTTGACAAATCATGTTAATATTATCTTGGACTTAAAAAAAACTTGCATTGAAAGAAAAAAATGTGATTGCTATCATATAATATTTGTTGTATTGTTTTCTAAAATTTTGAAATTTTATATGTGTGTGGTTATTCAATATCCTACATTAGTTGGATTTTGCATTGCTATGTCAAATTATGAAATAAATAATTTAAAAGGGAAGATTAATTCCGGCACAGTCTCAAAGGTTTCAGTGTGTTGTGGTTGGATTATGGCAGCGCAAGTGTGGTCAGAAAGATCATCATGGAAGCAAAAACCTGTGTGGAAGGAAGTTACTAGCCTCAGGGAGGTCAGGAATCAGAGAGTGCCAGGGACCCAGTTCCTTTCAAAATCATGCCATCAAAGAATTACTTCCTGGGCAAGTTCCTACAACATCACAGGACAGAGTAAGGAGCTGGGACCACTGAAGTTTTCTTTCCCTTTTATTCAGCTTAAGGTTCAGAAGTGCAGCTCGGCATGAATCACGGATAAGGTCAACACTGACTGTGTTACTACCCTTGGCATCTTTCTTTTTCTTTTACCATGATGGACAATGATTTGTCTATTAGTATTTAGGAGCAGGTCAGTATTTGACTGGAACTGGTTTTGTCCTGAAAGGAAAGCAACATGCTGCCATGTTTGGATTGACACAACTGGGGAAGGACTAGGATTTTTCCAGGTTTAAGTCAGGAATATAACTGAGTATGCTCAGTAAGTAATACAGTCCTCCTTTGCAATGGATACTACCGCAAGTACAAGCAATTGTAAAGCAGAGGAACATGAGAATTCTGGTTATTATCACTTCTATTAGAATATAAGGTATGCAGTGATTTTTAAAATTATTTGTGCAGTATATGCCACCTCTTACATATAAACAATTATAGATAAACTAAATTGTTTTACAATTTTAATAAGAAAGTTATTAATGTATTGATTAAATTAATTTATAAAAATTATTAAGTTAGGGAAGAAACTGAATTTTTATTTGAAAAGGGTTACTACAGAAATACACTATTGACAATTAGAATTTCCAACTCTTATGTAGCTAAATAATGGACACTATAATCAATAACAATTTTCCTAAGATTACAGAAAAGACATTTGTTACAGCTAGGATTTTTGTGCCTGCTTCTTCAAATTTCCATTGCTTTTTTTTTTTAATTATTCTTTCAATAAAATCAGTTTTTAAGAACAGCTAAAATATTTCTCTAATTTGTCCTCTAAAAAAATTCCCAAGAAACAGGCCTGACTATTTCAGGCTTAAAAATGATGTCAAAATCTGCAGTGTCACTCAAGTCAGACACATCAACTTTCCTAACACAACTTTACAAAGTCACTACAAGATTCATCAATCAAGTCCTGTTGATTAATCTTGAATTTCTCTTACCTACTTCTTTTATATTCCAATACTAGTATTTTCCAATACTATGTAGGAATCTGTTTATTCTTTCCAGACCCATCAATGAGGTTCTTGGACCTATTAAAATTAATAAGTTTTGATGAAACATTTCTCAGATTATTTACAATATTATTTAGTAAATGACGTATAAGAGTTTGAAGCTAAAGGACACAATTTTAGTAATGTTAATTCTATTTAGAATTTTATTTTCTTTCGTTTGTCACTGGCTTTGGATAAGATCAGTGAACTCATTGTAATTATCTAACTTGTCTGATTACTGTGCTGAAATTTTTTAATAAACTTAGATATTTGTATGTATATGCATACATACACACACATATAAACACGTATATGCAATGTTAAGGATTCTAAGGGCATTGACATTTCCATAATCATAACATCCTTACAAGTTATTTTATGCCAAGTACAGCCACTGAGATTCAGCTAGTCATGAGCCATAAGACCACAAAAGAAATTATAATTTACCACACAATAATTAAGACTAATAGGTCTTAATGTAAATATTAAGAAGCAATAATTTGGTATTAGTTATATAATTTTTATTATATTTAAATATAGCAGAAAATATTATTCAAAAATACATACTTTTCATCTTCAATTGTCACAAATCAGAAATTGAACCTTTGTTTCGGAATAGATTAAGACGATTTATGGAATTTCTCTGCTCTTACACCTGGAATATTGTCTCAAATGGGATTACTCTACACTAATTTCTTGAAAAAACACTTCTTACAGAAATGTCAACATTTTACCACCCTATTAACTTTCATTTTAGAATATTACACATTGGAGTTATGAAAGTCAATGTGTAGAGGAGTCTTATTTGGAACAGTCCAAACTAATAATCAGCTTATAAACATTTATTTTAACATACCCATTTTAGCAAATCAATCTTCAATCCATAAAATAAATCTGAAATAATAGAAGTGATAGTTTTGTATATATTTCAGTGTGAATGTGATGACTCATTTTCAGAATTCCGCATAAACAAAGAAGAGTCGCAAGCTTGTCATGAAGGGGAAGTCTAATAACTATAGAAAGCTTCGGGCCCCGGAATCAGTCACATCTTGATAACAAGTGCAAGCAGTTAAAAACCCTCCACAGTTAATCCACACAGCAGGAAAGGCTGACACTTAGGGAAGGTCCATCTGGCCTCTCTACAAATGGGAAGTTTATGCACATGGACGACAGCATATGCAGAAGTAGCTGAACTGACCTCTACAACTAAACAGAAATTAGCATGGGGCAGCTTTTATGACTACTAGAGCCAGCAAGCCTTTCATGATCTTCATCCAAATGGACATATGATTACATAAAATGGGTAGTTTCTTTCTCAAGCATTTATTTGTGTGTAAAAATGTAGGATTTGTTTAACCACCGCCAACTAAAGATCTGAGACCTATATGTTACCCCATAAATGTACCGGTTAGCAATTTGTTATAGGCAAGATGCAAATATTACAATAAACATTCAGAACATTTATTCAATGAACCTTATGTTGTAAATGGAAACAACAGTATGTCAGGAAATTGTGTAATCGTGATTTCACCACTGGTCCCATTCTGTGTGTATCAGTGCTTGAGAAATCTGTTGTAGATTTGAGAAATCATGGTGTAAGGAGTCTTAAACATAAAGTAATGTGTGGATCACTGTAAGAGGAAAAGAAAGAGTAACAGACTACCAATGAAAATTTGAGAGATCATGCAATGCTTGACTTTAAATAGTTGACTAACTGATTAAGTATATCCAAAAAGAATATACATATAGTGATGATATGAACAGATTCCATTTAGGTTAAAAATGAGATTTTGTTTACTCAGATCTAAGTACATTGAAGTTTAGACTTGTGACAGAAAATTCTAGAAATCAACATCACACCAAAGTTCTAACAAATTGTGTGTGTGTGTGTGTGTGTGTGTGTGTGTGCAAAAGAAGCTATTTTAAGTAATATAAGTGTACATGGAGTTTACCTATAATATCCTAAGAATAAAGTTATAAAACATGAGAGAATCGTGCTGAAGAGACTATCAGCCATTAAAGAGAAGCTATTGTTCTTTGTAGAGGACCAATTCAGGCTTCAACACCCATGTCAGGTTGCTCACAACTGCCTCTAACTCCAACTCTAGGAGAATCAATGCCCTTGTGGCCTCTGCAAAGTTAGTGGATAATGTTTTAAAATTTTTTAACCTTAAAATTTCCAAACCCAGACCACAAATTTAGAGTGAAAGATCAGAAATTAGGTAATGCAATACAAATTTAAACACATGATATGGAGAGATGACTCAACAATTGAAAACAGCGGCTATTCTTCCAGAAGACTTAAGTTAAATTCCAGAACACACATGGAAACTCCCAACCACTTGTAACCCCTGTACTAGGAGATCAGTTACTTTCTTTTGACCTTTGGAGACACCATGCATTAAGGTAGTACACATACCAGACATACAAGCAGACAAAACAGCCATACACATAAAATAAATTTAATTATTTTTTAAATACAAAAGAAATTTAGACATAGAAATGTGTTATAATTTGGCGGAATTAAGTTTCCATCCACTAATTGCTTCTCTTGTTTACAAACAGTTGAGGAAAATTGCCAATATTTTAACATAATTTTGACATGTGAAAATGAAAATACAGTAAACTTTAGAGTAGATCACCACAAAGTGAATATTATTTTTGTAAATATTATTACAGGCATTAATGCAATCAATTTTATGATAGAAGCACTTTTCCTAGCTTTTCTCCTCAACAATGAAATGTTGACTAATGTTTTCATTTTTATTTGAAAACTTAAAATTTGATGTCTAAATTAATATTATTTTAGTCATAAGCCTTACAAAACATAATTTTGTTTTGCTTTTTGTTGCTGTTGTTTAATTGACTTGGAACCCACTGTGTAGAACAACCTGGTCTCAAACATATGAATATCCTCCTAGTTTCTACCCCTTGAGTTCTGAGTTTGTGGGGTGGGGGGGGAATGAAAATCTCATCTTTAACAGCCTAGAAATAAAATTTATGGCCTTGTATTGCTTTGTGAACATTTTCAATTTCAATCATGGCCTGATCATAAATCTCAAAAAAAAAAGGGCTGTAATGTTTTTCTCTTTTGAATCATTTGTGTGCTTTTTCCTGGATATTTTATCTCTGTTTTTTTCAACCTCTATTTACTGGTGAAGCTACAAACATCACATTTTTACACACAGGGAAAGAGAAAGAGATTGTCTCACTCAACCTTCCCAAGAAATGGCTCATGACTTACAAGCTGTTAGCATCCCTGAATCAAGTTTATGGTCATCAGGCAATAATTTTGGAAATAAATTGTTGGTTTACTTTGGTGTGTGTGTGTGTGTGTGTGTATGTGTGTGTGTGTGTGTGTTTGCATGTCCATGCATTCATAGGTGTACATATGCCTATGGAGGCCAAGAACAATCTAGGCTGTCATCCTTCACACACTGTCCACCTGTGTATGATATAGCATCTCTCCCTATCCTGGAACTCACCAACTAGGCTGGATGGCCAGCAAGCCCCAGAGATACATCTATTTTAACCTTCAGAGCGATGGGATTGAAGTGCATTTCACCACACTTGGCTGATTTTTAGGATGGGTTCTGGAGGTGAAACTCAAGTCCCCATGCCTGCTAAGCAAGTACTTGTGCCAACTGAAAAACCTCCCTAACCTCCAATTCACCTTTTTGTCCCATTGTTGATCCAAGGAGTATCAGAATATGTGAGTACATGCATGTGAAGGGCGAAGGTTAATACCACAAATTTTCTTTGATCTCTCTTCTATCTTTACTGCTTTGTGTGCTTCCTTTTGAGACAGGGTCTCACTATTTAGACTTCCATGGCCTGTAACTCACTGTGTGGACCAGACTGCCTTTACACAGAGATATCTGCATGTTTAAGGAACTGACCACTATGGCTGACCACCTTGTTCTTTAGAGGTAGGGTCTCTTATAGCTCACCCTATACCACTAGTTTTGATAGACTCATGGCTTCTGTGATTTCTTAAGGTGAACCTTCATGGCTAGAATTAGTGTACTACCATGATCATGTAGCATTTATATGATTTCTGGGCATCCTAACTTGTGTGCTCCGGTTTTTATAGAAAGTAAGTTACTTACTTTCTGAGCTCCCAATTCACTTTTTTGTTATTCTTTTATTTTTCATTCACTTCAATTATAAATTTTTCAGAAATTTGAAAAAATTTTCAAAAAATTTCATTGTCTTAATTATTTTGTATTTTTGTTAATTCAAATTAAGATATAATTACATCATTTTCCTCTTCCCTTTCCTCCCTCCAGTCTCTCACATATACTCCTCCTCTGACCCTTCCCATGGCCTTCTATAATTCATGACCTCTTTTTCTTCTTCTTCTTCTTCTTCTTCTTCTTATTATTATTATTATTATTATTATATCATAATTTCATTATTGTTACACACACGTACATGCTTAAATATATAAACACAAAGTGCTGATTCCATTTTGTGTTGATTGTGTGTATGGGATTACAGGACTTACACTTAGTATTGAATAACCAATTTGGGGACTCATTCTCATCCCTGGAAAAATTTAGTCTCCCTCTCTCAGGAGTTATTAACGTACTGTATTTCTTTGTTTAGGGGAAAAGAACCATATATTTCCCTCATTTCATCGGTGTCACCATTGTTAATCCTTTCATTTAAAAACATGTAGGCTTTTGGGCTGTAAATTTTTCTTCACAGAGTCTAGAAGCAAGGTCAGCTGCCTTGGAAGTGAAGTAATGAACAGTTATGAGCCTCCATGTGGGTGCTAGGAATTGAGCCAATGTCCTCTGAAAGAATTAGTGCTCTTAACTACTGACCCATCTCTCCAATGAGGTCTTCATGTTGTAAGAAGAGAAAAAGAATTTAAGTGCAAATTTTTGAACTTACTGAACAAAACAGGAATATTTTGCTAAGATACAAAACAAAAACAAAAATCCCCAAACAAACAAACAACAAAAACAACATCAAAATGACCAACTTTATAACAAAGTTCCAACCAGTCAGGAGACAGGAGCCCATCCCTTATCCATCCTGTTTTAATAATATAGTAATCAATCCCTAGCATCAGTCTGTGAACCTCCTTTGCCAAGCATTTTTGAGCTACTGACAGTTAGGTCAAAGTAACGTGGGTTTGAAGAAGCTTCAGAGTTATATCCAAGAACAGAACACCCTAGTCTGCCCTGTCCTGTTTACTTTTATATATTAAATAATAAATACTTCCAAAATCACCTAATGTTTAAATTAGTCCCAGATTCGACCACAGCGAAACATACCTATAGTTATATTGTTCAAATGAATAAATATGAACTTAAACATGATAAAGAAAACTTTATTTTCTCTTCAGCATTGCTTGAGTCAAGCTTACAAATATAAAAATTCTGTTAAATATATCTATTCTCTTAGGAGAACACTTGCATTCTATATTCACAGTTTGAGACACGGTCTTGCTCACTGATACATGTAACAGCATAGCTGGCCAGTGAGTTCAGGGATTCTCCTACCTCACTGGAGGATGCCTAGGAATACACATGGGCATACTTCCCTGCCTGCTTTGATGGGTTCTGGGTGTCTGTTCAGTGTTCATACCCACTGAGCAATCTCCCCATTCGTCTATTGTTGTACATCTGTATAAACTATATTGGAAATGTATAACAATGTATGTATTCCCAACTAGGGCACAAAACCTTTAACCATAGATATTCATTTCCTTGAGAAGTCTGCATAAATCTTCACTTAAGACATAAGCTTAGCTCAATAGCACTGATTTAAAAAATGAAAAAGTGAGTATGTTGTTTAAAGGTCATTCAGATTCTGGTAAAACATCAAAAATACCCAAATAAATAGTACCCTTTTCTGAGTAACCTCTGTGATCTGACCTTTGACAATGTGACCCCAATTATTTTAGCACACTGTTTTGTCTCATGTGGATGCGGAGGACACTTAGTATTAGAAGAAAAAAAAACAGCTGGGAGATGCCCATTCAGAAGGTTGTGGCTCCCAGAGACAGCTAACCTAAACGTAGCAGTATTGGAGGAAGCAGTTTTTTTTTTTTTTTCAGTTCTACTGTATATGACAGTGTGTGTGTGTGTGTGTGTGTGTGTGTGTGTGTGTGTGTGTGTGTGT